>QLSR01000593.1:211174-244176 GCA_031780015.1 Citrullus colocynthis | reverse complement strand
TTGTTTTTTTTTTTTTTTTTTTCTGGAATTTTGTTTTTCAGGTTGCTTCCTCATATTATTTAGCATTGCCCAAGCAACCTGTCCCTCATGGACTTCATTTCAAGGAAGGTTTTCTATTTCCTTTTCATTTATCCTTCTTTGTTTGCTCGCATGCATTAGGGACAATGCATCGTTTTAGGTTGGGGGCAGGTGAGTTGCATGTTACTTGTGCCCTTTGATTCTTATTTTGCATCTTGTAGTCTTGCTAGATAGGATGTAATGCGAGACTAGGGAGAATAAGAGAGTTGCAAGGCTATTGGCCAAAAAAAAAAAAAAAGCAAAAAGAGAAAAAAAAAAGTGAAAAAAAAAATGAAAACAAAAAGTGTTTAAAAAAGAAAAAAAAAAGAAAAAAAATGAATAAAAGAAAGAAAAAGAGTGTGTGAGTGCATGGAAAGAGGTAAAAAGAGCTACCTCCGTCGTGATCAGTTAGGATGCCCGCGAGAAAAGAGTGGGTACGAATCCCTAAAGTTGGAGTGTGAAAGCTAGTGTCCTTAGGTAAAAGAAATGTCATTTATTTTTTTGTCATGTGAGTTTCATGCACCCTAGTTGAGCCATTACCTTTCTGAGTAGTTTAGGTTGCTTGATAATTGGTGTCTGAGCCAGAAGTAAGGGGAAGATGGATGGAGGACGTCATAGGGTTGTCTTGGGTCTAAAGCGTTCTCCTAGAGTGGCTTCACACACACACATGAAAGGAATAATAGGAAAAATATTAAATAGTTTATCTTGTTGCTAGTTTCTCATTTTTAAACTTTGTAGCATAATTTGCATTGAGGCTTGAGTCAATTGAATGCAAAATCTTCTTTGTTGTTTGCTTATGTGCTTAGTTTTCTATTGCTTGAGGACTATCAAGGTTTAAGTTGGGGGTGTTTGATAGCTCCCCAAAAGAAGCTAGTTTTCACAGCCTAAATTTTGTTAGTTTACATGGATTTAATGTTTATTCTAGTGATTTTGACAAGAAATTGAGCACATGAGATTATTGGAAACTTATGGACAAATTTTAAGTCAAAATAGAGCAACTAGCAACAAATGGAGGGCAAGAGGGTAAAATGGCCTAGGTTGCCTAATACCCAGGCGCTGCCTGGCGTTGAGCACTCGAGAGCGGTTTTCTCAGGAGCGCCTAGGCGCTCTGACAATCAGATGCGTGGGCGAGCAAGGGAGTGCCTAGGCACTTCGATTAGGGTATCAAGTGCCTAGGTGCTCCTGCCAGATTTATATATAACCTTTCATTCTTTTGGGCGAGGAGAATGGAGATAATGGAGGAGAATGCAACCCCAACTCAGTTTTTCTTTCTTTTTCACATCTTAGCTTAGTTTTTCTTCTTATTTTGGGTTTTAATCATGGATTAGGAACTCTCTCCTCTTCTTTCTTTGTCTATGAAGATATTAAGGTAAGTATTTTCTAGTTTTTAGGAGCAAACTCTTATATAATGTATTGAGATTTATTTTAATGAACTCCATATTATGATTATGACTCTTTGAATCTATTTTTAATCTCTTCATGTATATTTCTTGGATGGATTGATGCACCTCTCCTTGAATGTATGTCGTATGCTAAGTGTTTTTGTAACTTGCATGATGTCTTGCCCTTCATCTAGCTATGATTACCTAAGTAGCAAATAATTGAATCTTGTATGCTAGGGTTTTAAGCTATCTTGAATCTTAGGAGGCATGCTTCAATTTGGTTCAAAGATTAATTGGTTAATTAGGTTAGGGCTTTCTACTAATTAATCACACAATGGAATCCTAGGGCTTAATGCACATGTCCTTAATCTTATTTGACCGCTTATCGAACACAATAGTACCCAAGACATGTAGATTAATTAGGGTTTAAGGCTTTAATTGATAGTTAGATTGCTTGCTTAATTGAGTAAATCGTTGTGAATGTGTAATCAAATATAGGTTCATTAAGATGTTTCAATTATAGAAGTTACATAAGAACTCAATTTGCTCCCAAGGTTAGGTTTCCTACTCTTTGGTTATATTTACCATTGTCTTTATTTTCTTACATTTAATTTTCCACACTTAAATTTATCGCCACGTGCCCGAGACGACACGGAGCAGCCGACGTTCTTGAAAAGGGTAATTTAAAAAGAAAAAGAAGGAGTCGACACCAATTTTTTTTACGGAGTGATTGGACACCAAAGTAAAATAAACAATTTTTAATTAAAAAACAAAAATGATCTGGGAAAGCTAGAGTTGAGTTTGGGAGCCATTTGTGTATGGAGAAGGTGTTAGCACTTCACAGCACCCATTTAAAACACAGTGACCAAATTCTAAATCTTGAATTGAAAATATTCTTGTTCTTTTTAAAAATTAATATCTTATTTTACCCCTCATTACTCCAATATTTGAAGCAATAATCTCATAAAATGAGTGGAATAACTTCTACCAATTTGACTATATTATAATTGAGGAAAATTTTCTCACCTCAAGAAAGTGAGAAATTATTACATTTTCTCAAAATCTGTCATAGTCGTCTTTAAATAAAGAATTTTTTTCCAAAAAATATTAATTAAATTCATTTTTTATTGAGATGAAATCTCAGACTCCCAAATATGTAATCCCTCACCTTAAGAATTCTTAGGAAATCGAACTCCGAAATTTCCTAGATTCCATTGCAAGATTTTTTTCTAAGGAAAACGGTCTTAAAAACAAGTTAGAAAAATAATTGATTAGAAAATCTTTTGAAATCATAGATTAATTTTTGAATGTTTGAAAACACAAGATGTGTAATTTTAAAGAAAAGAAATTTAAATGATCTATGAAGAGTCTTGTGAAAATTTTTAAAAGGAGAAATTTAAATTAGAAGGATTCTAAAACTTTGAGAAATTTTAGTTAGAAAGATTTAAAAACTTCGGAAAATTTTAATTGGAAATCAAATAAGACTTAATACGAACATTATATAAGAAAAACATAATTAAAGAAGCATCATAATAAATTAAGCAAACATAAAAGGACAAAATAAAATTTAATAAAAATATATTGGAGATAGATCTTGGACTCCCAAATAATCGACTCCTCACCTCAAGGATTTTAGAAAATCGGACTCCCAAATTTTCTAAATTATGTCGTTGAAAATTTTAAGGAACGCTCTTGGAAACAATTTTTTTTTTTTTTTTTAAAAAAAGAGAGATTAAAACATTCTCTTTAACAAAACTCAAAGCGATTAAATATTAACGATTTGGAAATAAATTTAACGTATTGAAAATGCTAGAGAAATTTTATTAAAAATTGGCATTAATTTAAATACGTAAAGTTACATTGATAAAATATATAATTTAATAATTCATTTAAAACAATAAATAAATAAGCAATGATATTTACAAATATATTAAATGTTTAATAAAACATATTAAAAATTGATCTCGGACCGACTTCCTTACCTCAAAATTCTAGAAAATCAAACTCCCAAATATTTCTAGAATCTGTTGTCGGAGTTTCTTAGAAAAAACAAACAACAATTAATAGCATTAGACTAATATCACTTTATATGACACAACATAAATATATTAGAATAGAAACAAAACACAATGCATGGAAGATAAAATGATTAAATGCGATACTTAAGATAAAATAGATAAATAAAGACTAATAAAAACGCCAAATAAAGAATATAAAAAGAGAAACTAACAAAAAGAAATAATAATAATAATGACGATGATGATGATGGTGAGTAATGAATATAAATAATGAATAAATAAACAAATAAATAGCAATAATAAAAAATTGGGCGACAAAACAATCAAACTTTACATATTGCATAATAATAAAAAAAATTAACATATTTATTTAACCTCCTTTCTTTTTTCTTTGATAAAAAATAAAACTTCAACTACTTATTTTCTCCTAAACTTGCTCTCTACCAACCAATTCTCTTCTCTCTTATCTTCTTCTTCAACTCATAACCCTTTTTTACACTTTAACACAAATGAACATAACTTTATTCTAAGACGTGTTACCTTATTGTTTACTTCATTTTTGTATCTCACCTCTTCTTTTTACACATATTTTTCTTGTTTTTCTTAAACAACAATAAAGAAAAACCATGGAAGAGGAAGAAGATGAACAAAAATAAATATATAAGATAAAGTAAGATAAAATGAAACCAACATCTAAAACAAATGCATGTAAAAAGAACACATAATAATAAAAATGAACAAGGTGAAGAAATAAAAAGCAATAATAGTAATTATTTTTGCTAATACCTTTATTTCTCTTTATTTTTCAAGATTTCTAAGAGAGAAGAAGAAGAAGGACGAATGATGAAACCCTAAACACGAAGCCACTTGTTGTGTGAGGCGCAGATCCTTGGGACAAAGTCCCTACCAAATGCAACCTCCAACTAAGTTAGACTCTTTGTGTTCTAAGATGGATGTGGAGGCTAAAGTTTTTTTTTTTTTAAGAGAAAATGAGGGCTAATGAGAGTGGTGGTTACCTAGGGTTTTTGGGAGAGAAGAGGAGATTATAAAGGCTAAAAGCATTTCCACAATTGCCTATTTTCTTTTTAATGGATTTTATTCCAATTTTGAAATTTTGCCAAACATAGCCTAAGCTCAAAAAGGAAGAACAACTTTTAGGCGACCTTAACCAAATTCAAAATTTTTCCATATTTGCTTTGTTCCCCCCTTTTCTTACCCTAACTAAATTGGTTACTTTAACCAAACTAAAATAAAAGTTAAAAGAGAAAATTAGCATAAAAATGTGGATAACAATCAAAATTATATTAGAATAACTAAGATAAAAATCAATCTAAAAATAAATTAATTTAAATTAAGCCGGATAAAAAAAGGTGGCTACAAAAATTTTGTGCCACACACACACCCGTTCATCGCTATAACTAGTGAATTAGCTTAAAGAAACATCATTTGCGCCTCCCTGCAGATCGATTTGGACTTGTCACTTGTACTATATCATCATAGTATAGGTAGTAGGATTTGGTACTATAAATTTCTTTTGATAGGCTCTTTTTGGGAATTAAACGATGTCCGAACGAAGATTCGTCGAAGCGCTTTAGTGTCTGAAGAAGTCTTGTTCACCAGTGCTCCACTTGTAGATGCATCGATATGACTCTTGTCTTGCTGTAGCAGTTCCTCGTAGAAGTACTGAATGGAAGCGGGTCAGAGATTTAGTGATGAAGAAAACTGGCACAGAGACACTTGAACCTCTTCTAATACTCAAACAATGACTTTCCCTCGTTTTGCAGGATACGGTAGGATTTTCTTTTTAATCCTTGTGGCACGGGAGGCAGGAAAAAAGCTTCTCCAATAACTTCTTCTTCATGTCAACCCATGTGGTGATGCTCCCAAGCAACAAATAGTAGAATCAATTCTTTGCATCATCCTTAAGAAAGAACATGAACGCTAATATGTTGAGTTACTTTGTAGTGACACCGTGAGGTCACATGTCGTTGCACACTATATGGAATTCTTCTATTTGCTTGTGTGAGTCTTCACATGCACCACCATACAAAGCAAAAAATGAGTGGATTAAGCAAGTTTTAAGTTTGAAGTTACTTGTCATCTCTGGGTATGTAATGTAGAGTGACTATTGGGTCAAGTCAGGGGCCTGCTATGTCCCTTCAAGTACACTCTTTTGGTTATGCCATCATCGTTCTTTCTTCTTCTTCTTCTTCTTAATTCCCTTATTTTTGAGTGCCTTCAGCACATATTTCTTCGTTTTGGGCTCTTTGTTCCCTCGACTCCCTTATAAGTCTCCTCTCCTCCCTGCTTATCTTTGCAAAGCACAAAAGACTAGGATCTTAGGAAGATCAAGTCATACACAAGAAGTAAAATTAAAGAATAAATAGAAACTGCAAGCCTTGTAAAGGAGAAGCGACTTGGTATCCCAACAATGGCGCCAATTTGATCAACTTGCTGAAGGGTGTCAAATTCTTTGGTGGGACCAAATGAGTTTTCGTTCCTTCCTTAATTGTAGCAAAGGAAGTATGGGTCGAATCCACAGGGAACCTTTGTGTTTCTCAATTAGAATGCTTATGATCCCAACGTAACCGAGGAGGAGGATTGGTTTGGTATGCTTTGTAATTGAAATAGTGCGAAAGGTAAATTGCATGAAAATAAATAAGAGCAAGAGAGAGAGTTGTGAAATTACGAGTAAAAAGGCCTAGGTAGGGTTCCATTTGAAGTCTCCCCAATTAAATTAATTGATGATTGAGCTATAAATCACACTTCTTGCCTAACCCTAGCCAAATTGATTAGAAACGCTAATCAACCATCCTAATTGCCTAATTAGCCAATATGAGTAGAAGAATATGTTCTAAACACTTGAACTAATCGCATTAGGCTTAAGGGATTATGTTAGGATGAATATTTAACCAAAAAAGCCGTCATTAAACATTCAATACGATTTTACATCTAGGTTGATTAAAGCAATACTCGGTAATGGACGACTCACAATAAGCAAGTTAATCTAACATTTTTCTTCCTAATGATTTATTTACTTAACGAAGTAAAAATCAAAAGCGTCGAATCATACCATCAAGAATTGTTCATCAAGCAATTACAAGATAAGCTAGAAGTACTTAATCATGTTCATAATCGATGGGAAAATGATCCCACGCATAAATATAGACCAAAGAGTAAAACAGAGAGGAAAAGTGTAGAGAAAATCGTGTGGCAGTCAGTGAAGGAGTTAAAAACATAATAGCAAAAACAATTAGGATCTAAAGAACTCTAATTACATCAATTTTGAAGATTACACATGCTTGTTCTAAAATCGAAAAAACAGAGGCAGTGAAACCTATTTGTTGTAGCTCAAATTGAATCAAATTCCTTCAAATTTTTTATCACGAACACTTTGTGGACCACCACGAGAGTCTTCCTTGTTATCCTCTGGCCTTAAAACGGATGTGTGATCCAAATTGTGATGAATTTGGTGCAATTTGTGAAGAATAAAGTAGTTTTTGAGAGTTTTAAGTGTATGGGATTTCTCAGCCAAATTCACCAACACCATCAACCAATTTTCAATGTTTCTTTCTTCTATATAAAGAAGAAATCATGCAAAATAATTTTACATGCACATTGACACCCAAGAAGGTGATCAACATCCTAAATTAGGAGGTGTTTTGATGGTGAAGACAAGAGCATGAGAGGGACTCACCTCCTACTTCCATGCAATTAGTGGGAAAATCCAACTAAATTCATTTTTGAATTTCCCAAATACAAAAAATGAAATTCCAATTAATTTTAATTAATTTAATATAAATTTAATTTAAATAATAATTAATTATATTTAATTAATAATTAATAATTTTTCCAGTTATCTCAAAAATTTCCAATCCGATGAATCTTTATTCATCTGATTAATATTTAAATCACATTTAAATATTCTAACTCTCCAATTTCCTTTAGTTCACAATTAAAACAAACAAACTGTAAAACTTGCTCCTTAAACAAAACTTGAACGATTTCAAATTCTTTCATCACACTATTCTAAGGTTTAGTCCTTGAGCTAACAAGGAGACCTAATGAACCTACGGATCATGAGCTCCAACGATCTGAAATTAACCAACTAAACTATTTAACCTAGTTAATTAACATTCATTAACTACTAGGACACTCCACTATAACCCAGTAGTTGCACTCTTTTCACTGTCGATATATTTCTGTCCACTTGACATAACCATGATTAGTAAGTCATAATTACAGTTGGGTCAAAATTACCATTTTACCTCTAATTACATCTTGTTCCTTAAGTCCCGCTGATCCTCTAATGAACAATTGGTTTATGATCCAACAACCAAACCGAGTCCCTCTCGAGCCAATGAGAAGGTGGGACTCCTTGTTCAAGACCTAGAGTCAGCACTTAAGGGAACAACTTCTCTACTAACTTAGAATTAGGTAGGAGAGAATTTCATCTTGCAAAACTATGTCTTTAGATATCTGCCTGGTCTTATCCCTAAAATGTGGGCTTATTGAGTTGGCAAACTCAGGCCACTCTCACCCATGCAGATTAAAGGATAATCTCAAACAAACAGGAGTTCATAGTTAGCTTAGGATTTATATCGAGTTACTTAGGTCATCAGATTGAAATAATCAGTTTTAATAGTAAATGGTGTTTATAAAGTAATTATTTCATAGTTCGATATTGTGCAAACTCATTACATAGGATGCCCCCACTCACATGTCTCTGCATGAATGATATAGGATCACATCGTTTGTATCAGATACAAAGTGGACTACATCCATAGTGTCCCCAGGATAAGGTACCCAGCCTAATCCCTATACTATAGACCGTTTTGGCTATTGCCTAAACTTGATTCACTTTTATGTCTACATATAAAGTTTAAGTACAAATTATAGCCAGAGGTTCTTAGTTTATTGGATTTAATAAATGCAATTCACATATTCAATAACACTTTTACTGAATAAACATCAATACCAACTTTATTGAGAATATGTTCCAAAGTCTACAAACTACGAGTTTTAGGACATAAAATCTAACAGTCAGATCCTTTAACCTAAAATGGAAACTAGTATTTCTAAAAATCGGGCTGTCGTCAAAACTTTGTAGGCTTTTGACCTTAACACTTCGTTATATCTCTTAGATGGTCGAGATTTGTAAAATCACTAAATAAACTCATTAAATTAGGGAGCGATCTTAAATTAAACGAAGTGAGATAGCACATTTTTGATGATATCGATTCTCTCTCCCCATATTGTAAAAAAAAAAAAAAAAAAGAATTATTATCTAAATACTCATATAAGTCTTTTTTTAGTGCAACAATTGCAAATATGACAAATCGTAACTTCAACTTCAAGGAAGCTAATGTATGACACCAATTAGATTCAACTCCAAAATGCACAACTATGACCTCTAAACTCAAAACCAACCAAAGAATGGCTAAAAAGTGTCTAAATGACACTTTGACTACAAAAACAACTCCATAAATGCATGAATTGGCTACCGTAACTGCAGGATAGCCACAACACATTATAACTTAAACATATAAAAAAAGGTACTGAATGCATGAATTGGCTACCGTAACTGCAGGATAGCCACAACCATAATTTTGAACTTTAATTTAAAAAAATATAAATACCTAAGAAGTTGAAGGTCCATCGCCTCCATGCCCTTGCCCCAACAATTTTTGAACGTCGGTCCATCTATCTTCCCATTTGACAAGTTGATTCATTAACTTCTCATTTTGCTCTACCATATTTGCATACTTTTCAGTGAGTTCATCTAAAAAGTGTCTAAATGACCCCTTAAGTCCCAAAACGTAATAAAAATGTCTAAAAAGTGTGTAAACCCTCAAGAGACTTGTTAACTCCCAAAAAAAATCCAAAATGCATAACTATGACCTCTTAACTCAAAACCAAACAAAAAGTACCTACAAAGTGTCTAAATGACACTTTAACTCCCAAAACAACCTACATAATTCTCAAGAGTCTTCACAATATCCAAGACCAACTAAAAAGTACCAAAGAAGTGTGTAAATAACACTTTAACTCCCTAAAACAACTTCAAAATACCTAAGTATGACTTACAAACTCAATACCAATCAAAAAGTAACTAAAAAGTGTCCAAATGACACTTTAACTCCCAACTACATCAAAATGTCTAAGTATGACTTTTAAACTCAAAACCCACTTAAAAAGTGTATAAGTTTCACTTTGACCCTCAAAATAACTTAAAAGTGCATAAGAAGTGTCCAAGAAACTTATTAACTCCCAAAACAACCTAAATTCAAAATATCTTACGTTCCTAAAAAGTGTCAAATAGAATTTTGTGACATGTTGATTAATAAAAAAAATTACACTTGAAAGTCTTATTTGTCCACCTACAAGAGTATTCATCAAACACATAATGGCTTCAAGTGTCTAAATGAACCAACCTAAATTCAACCCATCAAGAGTGTCTAAGTGTTCTTTTGAGTTTCAAAAGCAACAAAAATGTATCTAGAAAGTGTCTAAATGACACTAATGACTTTCAAAACAACTTGAACATATATAAGTGTGACTTCCGAACTCAAAATCAACCTAAAAGATCAACATTAATCATTCTCATTGCAATTTGTCATTACAATTTCATTCAAATTTTCACATGGTATTTATAATACTTGGTAAGTCTCACAATGCAAAGTCCACTAATTTAAACTATGTGTTCCAAAACGACAACTAATCTTCCAAGACGACAACTAATTTCATTCATACATTCATTTGTAGAGGACAATTCTAGATAAAAAAAAAAAAAAAAATACTCAATTAACAAGTCTATGTAACTATGGAATACAACTCTAGATCCAAACGAATAGTCAATAAAAAACTCACCTACGTTTAGTAACATGGCGGCAACCACCCACGTCGGCAGAAGAAGAAGGCGGGTGTTGGTAGAAGAAGTGGCGTAGGGCGGCAGCAGCGACGGCGTTGGAGGCAGTGGCACCGGCGTCTAGCAGTAGCAATAGGCGGGCGTCGGGCAGAGGAGCAGTCGAACCTTCTTGTCGGGGCGGCAGCAGCGGCGTCGTCATCGTTCTTCAGGAGCCTTGTTGTCGGGAGCCTTGTTGTGGGAAGAGGATTTTGTGGGGTGAGGGTGGGGAAGATGAAAGGAATTGGTGGAGATTTTTTATTTGTTTTATGTAAAAATAAAAGTAAAATGAAAAAGAAAAAAAGAGGGAAAGTGAGAGGAGGGAAAGTAAAAAAAGTCAAAATAGTAAAAAAAAATATATGAAAATTCACGTCTTTTCCCGCCAAAATCGTATTTTTCATTTTCTTACATTTAATGACTGCTTTTTTTAGTCATTAATTAATGACACAAAAAAACAGTCATCAATTCCGATAAATCCGAAAAACTCCGTTTTTTTCTGCCAAAAACGCGTAATTTTGGTTTTAATGACTGTTTTTTTCTCTTTCTTCTCTATTTCTGCTACTGTATAAGAGGCATGGAAAGTAAAAATTATTATGGTGTTAGTTCCCTACTTTGACAATGTTGATGAAACTATGTATTTATATTTTCAAATTGGGTAATTATTAGCACAAATAATTTTCTCCCTTTTACAAATAATACCCTTTTTGCCGACTATTTTATTGAGTCTCTTAGTGTCATAAACTCACACAAATGTTCTTAGTCCATCTAGTTTGAAACTTTGAGGAGGGTCAAAAACTTGATTTTTGTAAACCATGTCCCCTTGAAATTCAATATTTGAACATTTTCCTTTGCCATCATGTTTAAAAATTAGTCCCCAGCAGTTAGTTTATTATTAGTACAATAATTGTTAGGATGGATTCAACGTATAGAAAAGCTATGTCAATTATCATTTAGTGAATTTAATTGCTGAGTTAATTTATTATTACTATTATTATTATTTTTTTTTTTTTGAAGATTAAGCTAGTTTATAATTGATTCCTCAATTAGCTGTTCTTATACATATTATAAAGATTATATTCACACAAAATCTTTTTCTTTTTTTTGCGGAAGAAAATTATTATTATCTAGGGTTTTTTTCTAGTATAGGAAAAATATTTACAAATATAGCAAAATAATTTTCTATAGACATTACATTTATTGATGTTTATTGCTAGACAGTGATTGATGTCTATCACATGATGACATTTTGCTATATTTAAAAATATTTTGAACAATTTTATCATTTAAAATAATTATCTATTATTTAACTAATATTGATGAAAATTAATTTTGAAATATGATGAATAAATTTAAATTTAATTTAGAACTTAAAAAAAAGATAGAAGACCAAATTTGATGAATTGAGGTAGAGGACCAAAATGATATTTTTAACTTTTATTTTATTTTCTTTTGGGTTTTTCTGGGGAATACGAACGGCTCTGAGATAAACCCCCAAGGTCATCTAGGGTTCTCTCAACGCGATACAGGGGAGAGCAAAAATCTCCAACCGCCGCCGTTCGGCCTTCTGGGAATTGGGAAATTCCGATTTCATCGAATTCAATCGTTTTCCTTCATACCCATCTCGTCTTTCAACCTAATTTAGCGTTTTTGTTCTGATTTCTTCCTCCTTTCTAAATCTGATAGCGAACGAGCGAGCTCTTTCGGTAAAAAAAAAATGGAGGAGGTGGTTGAAGGAGATCAAAATTTCACTTCATTGGTTAAGCTTTTGGCGTCCTCCAACAAGGCGACTCGAGATAAGACCCTCCGTGTAATCATCAAGACATGGCTTCCGACTCAAACGAGCCTTTCCGATGGCGATATGAAGAAGCTTTGGAAGGGTTTGTTCTACTGTGTTTGGCATGCCGACAAGGTTCCTGTTCAATCTGAGCTTATTAATCGCCTCGCTTCTCTGCTCCTCCATCTCGACCTGCCGCTAGCTGTTCAGTACTTCTCTGTTTTTCTTCTCACCATGCGTCGTGAATGGGCTGGCATTGATGCGCTCAGGTTAGACAAGTTTTACCTTTTGATCCGTAGATTTTTGCACCAGTTTTTTGCTTTGTTGAAGAAGCATTCTTGGGATTTGGAACTATGTCGTCGTTCGATTCAAGTTTTGGAAGAGAGGGTATTTTTCACTGACGATAAGTTTCATGGGAATGGTGTTAATTACCAAATTGCATCTGTGTTTCTTGAGGAACTTAGGCCGTTTCTTCCTCTTCAGAAGGAAGTTATTGATGTCCTGTTCAAGCCATTCCTCTGTTCCATGGCTAAACTGCCAGATAAAGTGTTGTTGGGAAAAATTAAGTCTAATCTTTTTGATGTGATACTTAAAATGGGTAAACAATTACTTGAGCGTCGAAAATGTGGAGATGATGTTGATGCTAGCGATGATATTGTCGTGTTCGGCACAATTTCATTGACAAATCAATTCTCAGCAACATTTTATGAATTGGGTTCTTCACCTGATTGCTGTCAAGGGAATAGAAAGATACTGTTTGCCATGCACGAAGAGTACCAAAAGTTGGAGAAAGATTTTATCTCATCAGGGATTGAGATTTCGTTTCCAGATCTTCAGGAGCAAGATGGGGATGAAGTGCCTACTTTGGTTCCTGTTTCCAGTGAAGAAGAGGTTCCTTCAGAAATTTCCATGGTTGATGTTGATGTGAAGGCCAAATCCACTGATAAGGCACTTAAGAGGCAAAAGAAGAATAAAAAGGCCACTGATGGTAGTGGCAAGAAGAAGGCCAAGAAGGCAAAGAAGACCACAAACGGTATTTCTGATCTTGTTTCTGAAAATACTCCTATGAATAAGGACAATGAGAATATAGCTGTTGCTAACGGTGAGAATTCTAATAATGAACAGATTAGTGATGGAAATATGATAACCTTTGATGAAACTGTGATATCGAACCTTCAGATGCAATTTGAGAGGGTTGCTGCTGAAGCTGATTTTGGAGACAGTATTGTGAGCCCTGTAATATCAACCAATGGCTCAGTCAAGAAAAGAAAGAGAGCAAAGAATGTTAATGGGCTGCAGAAACATGATGTAGTACTTCCTAGCAAAGTCGAAGCTGAAGGAAATACAGCTGCAAAAAGTGAAGAGAAGAGTGTAAAGAAGGTAAGGTTTTCAATGAAAAATAACTTGGTATGGAAACCTCATAATCCCTTACCACCTGAAAGTTTGAGACTTCCTCCCTCTGTTACTCCAAGGGGAAGTGCACTTAAGAAAGGAATACCTCCAGGGCCTATCTTGGAATTCCCTGCCACAACTAAAAGGACAAAAAGGAGAGCTGTTGCAATGAGGGCTAAGAAAGGTGTAAGAAGCTTGCCTGTCAAACGTTTGAAGAAATTGAAATCTAAGAGTACTTAGAAGCTTTTTGTCTTAGGGTATGAAGTTGCAGAGGTCCAAAGCTTACAGATTTTTATCATTTAATGATTGTCTTAATTACTTCGTTTCATTTGGGCTTTGTTCTCATATTGACTTTCATGATCTCAACCATTAAAAAAGAATGAAGATTCTGATGCATTGAGTTGAGTACCTGAAATCAATACCCCCATGGAATTCTAGCTTAAATGATCAAATTTTCTTTGCATTTCATTTTGGATTTTTGTGCCTGGTCCTTTTTCTTTTTTTCTTGTTAGGGTTCTCCTGGTACCATGGCCGTGGGAGAAGATGGTTTTGCAGCGTAAATGAGTGAAACCTAGGGTAGAATTTCGGTGCAGGGGAAGTGTAACGGTTTTTGTTTTTACATTCTCTTTTGTTTAGTACTTTGTGCCTTTGTGGTTTATTAGGCAAGGTTTAAAAAGGTTCCATCTTTGGTAAAAGCTGGTTGGCCTATACCGCTTGGATGTGCCAAATAGTGGTTATAGCTTATAAGTTGGCTACTGAAATGTGAGAAGAAGAAGGGTTGGAAATGACTAAACTTGTTCAGTTTCTGATTATACTAAGCTGTTTTTTTGCACAAGTTATCCCTTACTGGTTGGCATATTCCTTGCTCCCATGTTTCTATTATCACAAAAAACCATATTATTTGTCCTAGCCAACTATTGAGATGGTTACAAGGCAAATGCATTTTCGTTTTTCTGTTACATGTATTCATTTGGACGAATGACTTGAAATGCCTTTTGTAGATTGGATATTGTTATCTGCATCTTCTCATTTTCTTGTGTGTAATGGCCCTTGGTTATCTTCATACTGAACTGAATAAACAGCATTATATGGTGCCAAATAATATTAGAGGCGTGAACCGGTTCGATTCAGTTCTTGAATGAACCAGTCAAACGGATTGGTTAGGCTGAACCAAATTGATCTATAGAGGGAGAATCTGCTGGAATTAAACTTGTTAGGTCCGGTTCATTGGTTCTGAAATCTACTTAGTGTGAATTAAGTATGAAAACTCTTCTTCAGCTGGAGGGTAGTTGTTTTTGTGTCTAATTCTATGTTCCTTTGACTAGGATTTCAATACCTTTACGTTAAGAAGAGGATTAAGTAGCACCTGTTTTCTTTGAGGCTGTTTCTGTTATTTTATTTGGAATCTGATGTTTGTCTTTAGCTACAATATTTGTTGTATTTCTTGTCTTGTTACGACGAGCATTTATCTAGAGGTGCAATGTGGGTTGGTTTAGGTCTTATGCAAAACTGACGTTGAACTATTGTATTGGGTTAGCAAAAACGAAAATTAATGATGAAACCACTATTTTACAATTGAACCAATGCATGTTCAAATTGACTTGTCAAATAAAAATTGGCAAAATCCAATTTGATTGGGTTGGTCTGGCGATTTTTGCTATGCCCCAACTATATAGTCCAAGCTAATATTAGGTTACAGATTTTGAACTTTGTTTCAAAATTTAATTTTTGACCATGTAGTTATGTAAGGTCAAATTTTATTTTTTTATTCCTCAAAGATATTGAATTACAATGAAGAAAGGAGATTTCACAGTTTAGGAGCTGTTTGGGGCGCCATGTTTGTGGAGATCATGTCTGTTTTGTTGTTTGGGGTGCAGGGACATCTAAAGCAGTTTTTTTTTTTCTTTTTCATTTTATTTATTTATTTTTTTTTTTACATAAATAATCAATTTTTATTATGATTATTTTTGTTTGGAAAATTATTTATCTAATAATTCTATATATATATTTTTAATGAACTATAGATTGCATTTTATTTTATTGATTTTTAAGCACATTTATTGTTGGGAATTTTAGAAAATGGAGTTTAGGGATTACTTTTGGATCATGCATTTCATTTTTTTTTTTCAATTTAAGGAATCATTTTACAAATTTGTGCATGTGACGTTTCTAGTTAAGTTATTTTTATTTTAACACTTTTATAAAAACTTTTTAAAATAAAAAAGCTCATGCATTTGACAATTTTTCTCATAAGTGTTTTTACATACAAGTTTGTTTGACTTCTTAGATAATAAAAGTGATTTTATTAATGTTAAATCGTAAAAAACTGAAAATTTAACATTTTGGAGGAACTTAAGTACTTTTGTGTTAACAAATGTGTTTTTATTGACAATTTTGTGTGTCAACTTAAATATAAATATTTATTGATGTTTTATATGTATGTTTAAATTAATAGTTATTTTTAAGCTTTAAATTAAGGTTTTATTGACGATTTTACGTCACGAGCATCAACAAAATAAAAAACGCATGTGTCAACATAGCCTAAATTTGTAGGAATCATAATTTAAAATAATGGTTGTCAAAGTTGGTGGAGTGACCACCATCGGAAGGTTGTCGGAGTTGGCCGTTAATAGTGATAGTTAAATGTTGTTGGAGTTGGCCGCATGTGGCGGTTGCTGAAGCTGATCGTCGGAGGTGATTGCTAGATTTGTTCGTTGGAGGTGGTTGCTGGAGTCAGCCGTCGGGGTGGTCGCTGGAGTTGAGCAACGAGACATTAGTGGTGATGAGGGCTGAGTACACCGTTGGTGAAAATGGTATAAAATGTCAGTGACATGAAGTTGACCTTCCAAACAATGAGTTGAGTTCATATCTCAACTCAATTCATCTCATCTCCTCACCCCAGACACCCCCTTAAGGTCAAGGCACAAATACAACACATCCAAAAGAGCTAACAAGAGAATATGGACGAAAACAAATCAAAATACCTACACCTCAAGAAGAAGAGTGGTGAGTAGAAAAGTCCTCTTGAGCTCTCTCAATAGAAGTCTCAAGCCACTTACAACAACAAAGAAAAAGCTCAAGCTGCATAGCCTGACTAATCGCATGGAGAGAACACAAGGTAACTCTATTAATACAAAGATTACGCTAGTGCCAAATATGATAAATAACAACACAACAAGTGACTCTAGATATTGCGTCTCAATTGCCTACTTGCCCTAAAGTGACAAATTCAAATGAACTCGTATACCAATGAGAGACCCTATGAGAACACCCTCCCCACAATAGCATGCAACCCTGAATAGCTTGACTAAAAGGGAAACATCAAAGAACAGATGTGTTCGCTTTTTTACCCTTAATCTTAAATTAATTAATTTTAATTAATTAATTAATTAATGTTTTGATGATAACCAACCTAAATTAATTTACTAACAATTTAAGTATTTTCAAGTGTCTATTACATGGAGCTTGAAATAACGATTCCAATGCAATGTGAATCACTCAAATCGGAGCTCAAACGAAGAAAATATGGTCAAAACAAGCTTAACGAAAAAATCCCGAGCTGATGATGTGGCTGATTTTTTTTCATCAAAGTGGACCAATTGAAAGGTGCCATTTGGAGTAATGGAGAAGTGACAATTGGTGGGTTTTTGATTTTTGGATTGATGTTAAAAAAAAAAAAAAAAAGACTTTAAAAAAAAATGAATTTAATAGTATTATATATGTTTGTGTCTAATGTCTAGTTGCTTTTAAAAAAATGATTATATATGTTTTTGTCTAATGGCTAGTTGAGTTTAAATCTTCACTATTCAATTTTCTTTTTAAAGATCTAAAGGTCCAAATTGAATTTGGTTTTTACCTACTCTCATCTCTTTTTAAACACTTCAACTTCTCCAAATTTAACAACAACAATTTCACATCTTTTTACAATCCTACATAATTCATAAGCCTACATTCTTGCTCTCTCCAAGCTTCAATTTTTTTTCTTTTCATCTTATTCTTGAGAGAGAGATATTATATCGTGAGGATTAGTTTGTTGAGTGCTACAACTTGTAAATCCACTCTATCGAGAGAGTTGTAAGTGTGCTCCTTACTTTTTCCTAGTTTTTGTAAGGGTTGCTTTTTATCCCTAAAAAGAGTGGCTGTAACGGTTTGATCCTAATCCGTGGAAAGGATTGAGTTTGCTCTTGAACTCGCAAAAAGAGTGGTGTAGCAATTGGGCTCTAATCGGTGGAAAGAATCAAAGACTACTAGTGAAGTACCCAAGAGGAGTTTGGGAAGTGGATGTAGGTCGGTTATGCCGAACCACTATAAAATTCACGGTGTCATTTTCTCTATCCCTCTCCTAATTTATTTTTGCAATTAGTTTTTGTTATTATATTTTATTGCATTAAATTAATTGCAATTTTTAATTCTTGAGATTAATTGCTCATATTTGTATATTTTGATTGGTCGATATTAATTTTCCATACTCATTACCAATTTTTTTATAAGAATTAAATATGGTGCTTTAAAGTGTGATTGTTAATTTCTTGTTTAATTCAAAGTGAATTGATTTGCATAAAATTATTGTTTAAACTACTTAGTTGCAAATAGTTTGTTAATTTGCTTAATTGGGCCCACATTAGTAAAAAATTTTAATTAGTTTTAATAAACCCTATTCACCCCTCCCTACCAAAGAACAGTACACAGACACTAAGGATATAGGAACACCACCTGCTAATACGATTATACGTCTGTAATATTCTAAATAACAAGCCAGATAATGAAAGAATGTCTAGGAATATTACTTCTAAACCAAAGAAGGCTAGACAAGGCATCACAAGATGCCTAGGACACATGGATTTTGGCTTTTTGGTTTTTAATCTCAAATTAATCAATGTTTTTGATGATAACAAACATGAACTAATTTACTAACAATTTGAGTATTTTTGAAGTGTTAATTGCATAGAGCTCAAAATAACGAATCCAATATTTTTGAAGTGTTAATTGCATAGAGCTCGAAATAATGAATCCAACACAATTTGAATCACTTAAGTCATAGCTCAAATGAAAAAGTTGTGGCAAAAACAAGCTTAACAGAAAAATACTCAAAGCAATTACGTGTTAGCCAAATCATGAAATTGGATCCACTTAGAGGGTAACATGTGGAGCAATAGAGGAGTGATAAATGGTGGACTTTTGATTTTTGGATTGGTTTTAAAAAGAAAATGAATTTAATATTATATATGTTTGTATCTAACGTCTAGTTGACTTTAAGAGAAAATGAATTTAGTATTATTATGTTTGTCTCTAACGGATAGTTCTCTTAAAAGAAGGAAAATCTCCACCATTAATTTTCTTTCCAAGATCTAAAGGCTCAAATTGAATTTAGTTTTCACCACTTCCCTCTCTTTTTAAATTCTTCATCTTCTCCAAAATTGGAATAACAATTTCACATCTTTTTACAATCATCCATAATTCATTAAGCCTCCATTGTTGCTCTCTCCAAGCTTCATTTTTTTTTTCATATTATTTTTTTATAGAGATTTATGTATGGTGAGGATTGATTTATTGAGTACTACAATTTCTAAATTTACTATTTGAGAGAGTTTTACCATTTTTGTTCTTCATTTCCAAACCTATTATATTGCTCTTGAGCCCTTAAAACAGTGGTTGTAATAGTTTGATCCTCAACCGTGGAAAGGACCAGGTTTGTTCTTGCGTCCAGAAAAAGAACATTGTAGCGTTCAACTCTAAGCCACAGAAAGAGTTCAAGTTTGAGTGACATGCCCAAGAGAAGCTTAGGAAGTGGATGTAGGTCAGTGTGTCGAACCACTATGAAATTCCTGGTGTCAATTTCTCTCTCTCTCTTGTATTTAATTTTGCAATTAATTTGTTATTAATATACTTTATGGCATGAAATTAATTCCTATAATTTTTTTCTTGAAATTAATTGCTCATATTGATAAATTTTGATTGGTGAATCCAATAGGTTGCTTTAAAAGTGTTAATTTTAATCTCTTGATTATGTTGGGTCGAATTTATTTGTATGAAATTATATTTAAATTGTTGATAGGTTCCGAGAGAGGGCGTTGTGAATCCTGTCCTCGCTGATTAAATAAATTTATAAAACTCCAAACTATACTACATATACTACAAAGACACAATACAGTTGGCAAGACAGAGCCATCTACTCAAGAAACCCTAGGACAACTTTAGCTTTTTTTAGATTCAAAGGTTGTCACAGGAGGGTTGTGTGTTGTGTTGCAAGGCATGTAAACACTTTAAATTAGAATGCATAAAAGTAAAACGGGAATTGAATTGAACCTAATTTAATTAAAATAGCTAGCATTGGATCCATGATCCACCCATTGACTTGGTTGATTATAGACCTAAAATCATTCAATATTTGCCAATTTAATTCTTAGCCCATGTTGTGATACCTGAAACCCTAAACTAACTTCCTAGTAAAACTTGAAAAGAAACTTGTGGAGTTGGGGAGAATTGGAAAAATTTTATGTGAAAAAATTGACACAAGCCTGTGGAATTTAGAAAAATTTGAGGAGGGCTAGTAGGATGAACTTCTAGGCTTGTAAAGTTATAAAATTTTTGGGGAATTAAGAGACACCATGCATTGAGCATAACTTGGAGAAGAAAAAGTGGTCGTCCAAGTTTGAGTTTTGAAGGGAAAATTGGTCATAGAAGTGATCGGAAAAAAACTATGCTATGCGATTTTTAGAGTATTAGACTATGCTTTGAGAATGAAAGTAAACTATGCTTTGAAAGGAGAAACTATGAGGTGAACTTCAACGTAGTACTATGAGGTGAACTTGGAGTTGAGCTCATAAGCTTAAGGAGTGAGAAAATTGACTAAGTGTTGGAAGAGGAAGTTGGAAGCATATATAGGACCAAATGTGAGAAGATCAACTCATCAACTGTAGGAACAAGGTTGGACGCATGCCTCAGGAAGATGTTTAAGGTTCGGACGCATAGAAGAAGGGGTTATGAACGCATGGTCTAGAATTTGGGAAGTTTTTGGCTAAGTGTTGGACAACTTATGATAGTTAGAATGTAACATTTAAGCCAAAAACAAGGAGTTAGATGCATAGCTTGATTATGGGTAACATTTTGGAGTGTTGAGCAACTTATCTTAGTTCAAGGTAAAACACTTAGGCCAAGATGCAAGAATAGAGAGTTGGACTCATGGTTTGGCTATCAAGGTAAAAATTTGGCTTAGTAAAAGAGGCCTTGGAAGCATGGTAGTGTGAAACCAAGGAAAGTTGGATGCATGCTTCATTAGGAAGGAAAATTTGGTTAAGTGTTTGATGGTTTATATTCGTCAAAAGGCAACAATGGAAGCATACGTTAAAAGGGGTCAAGTTGGACGCATGGTGAACATTAAGTTGGACGCATATTTGGATTAATCAAAGTCTAGATGGACGCATGAGAAGTTTTGAAAAAGGCATAGGTAGGCGTCCAAGAAGGTGAAAAGTAAGAAGGAGGTGACTAACTCCAAGTTGAACACTTCAAAGGATGAAGTGTCAACATAGCATGAATTTGACTAAGTGTCCAAGTAAGTGGTGTTGAGCTATGAAGTGAGTTTCACAAAATTTGGACACTTAGACAATTCTGAAGAAGAAGTTGACAGCATGCATATGTTAGCATTGCATGGTGAAGACATTTAAGAGTTGATGTGTTGAACTTAGGAGAATTTTTAGATGCCAAGTTTCCTAAGTCTATAAATAGGAGTTGAGAACATGGAAGTTCATTCACAAAAATTTCCAACAAAAGTTGTTAAAAAGGAAAAAGAGTTTTACTCGAGAGAGTTTTTAAGACTACCAAGCATCCAAAAGAGGAGTACCAGGAGTCCAACACAAGCAATCTAGGCATCCAAACTTGCTGTTTTAGGGCCTGTTGTTGTCTCTTTTGTACTAGAAGCTTAGTCGTGTGTTCTAGGGTGAAAAGCAAGCTAAGTTTTGGAAAGACAGAGAGTTCGAGACGAGGTTAAAAGGATTTGAGGGCCAAAATCCTTATCTATGGTGAGTGGTTTCTCCTCAAAAGTTGGTATTATTTCCTTACATATTGTGTCATTGTTGTGTGGTAAGGAAAAGGAATGCCGCACGGGATGGTCAGAGGATATTTGGATCTAGTTTCTAAGCCTGTGGTTGAACTACACACGGGATAGTCGAAGGATCTCAAAATTAGAATAAGAACCTGTGGCGAATTCTCATGGGAAGGTCCTAGGATTGCAATGACCTAGATTTTGAAACCTATGAGAAAAACCTCACATAGGATGGTTAACGGACCAACGGATCTAGCTTCTGGGCCTATAAGAGGTAGGTTTATGTGCACATAGAGGGAATGACAGTTTTCTGCGCAAAGTAGAGCCAGTAGGAAAGTAGCTGTGGTACAGAAAGAACTAGTGTTGAGATTTAAGTAGATAACCTCCTTATGATGTGTTAATATTTGAATTATTTGATGTGCTCAAAGGTTGAGAGGAACTCAATGCTTATATTTATTGTTCACCACTCACTGGACTTCTAGCTCACTCTTTCCTTAATGTTTTTCTTCTCAGGTAACAGAAGAGTCCTTGTTGCCGCGTGAAATCGAGGTCTGCCATATGATAGTTTATCCCTCAGTTGATAGTCTTGAAACTCAAGATACATTGTAATCTTCCTCAAAGATTTGTATAACTGTTTTTATAGTTTGAAATATAAATACATGTGAACTTGTTAAACATGATCAAGGGTTGTTGCTTGGGAGTGTTAGAGGTCGGGCAGTAAGTGTCACAAAAGGGTGATGTTTGTTGTCTCGACATGCCCCTTTACGGTCTAAAGAGGTTAATCCAAGAGAGGGTGTGACACATGTACTCAAGAAGACCTAATATACAAGCCCTAATGAGTTGATTAATTTCTTAAACAACCTAGATGCTCAACTAATTGGGTTCGATAACATCCATATTAATTAAACATCGGCATTAAGAAAGGTAGTCAAGCTAAGTCGATGAATAACTCAGTTAGCCTAAGTTACTATCAAATCATTCTTGAAATTGGTTAATCATGCAATATGTTGTAAAATGATTGTTCTAAAAAACCTAAAATCTACACCCAAGCATGCTTTAACCCCTTTGCCTTCAAGATAAATGAAATTTGAAAAGTAAAAACTAGCATTCAATGAATCAATGAGATGTGGCCAAAAACTCATAAATTCATCGCATAGACATTAAAGCATTCATTCAAGAACAATACAATATCAGCAAATTGCATTCAAGAACTAAAAACCAAGTCTCACAGCCAAATTGAATGGGTTTCAATCCTACTTAAGCTAGAAAGTACTTACCTTAACCACTCATAATGCACTAAGATGAAGTCCAATCATGAAATAAATGAAAATTACAAGAAGATAAAGGAAATACAGAGAAAATCAAGTTGGAGGCTGCAAAAATGAACCTAGAATGACTAATTTGGAAAAAAGCGTATTAATAAAAACGGGTTGGCTAGTAGCAGTGCTCACGCACGCACAACCTATTCCTTTTTTCACTCAAAGTTTGGAGTGCTACAGGGCTCTGAAAATTGTTGCTCTTGAGTGGATGGCGCCTAGCGCAGTACTTGGGCATTGCCAGAGCGCTCTTCTAAGGTGCATTTTGGTCTTTTTTCTCCTCTTTCTTCATGTTAATGCTCTGAAGCTCTGTTTTGGTTCATTTAAGTCTCGTTTTGGCTCTAATGGTCAATTTGATAGCACCGAAAATGTGTTATCTCAATACCTCTAATCCAACTTGATTATGAAGTTTAATGTGTTTATATATCCATATTTGTAGGGATCTCAAGCAAACCATGCATTCATGAGCATTACTTGTTGTTTGGAGTTAATTTGGAGCAATTAGGAGCTAAATAGAGCAACTGGGCTTTAAAGGAGCAAAAAAGGACAAAAATGCCCCAGGAAAGCACCTAGGTGTTGCCTAGGCTCCAGGTGCTTAAGACCCGAGAGCATGCAACAGGGAAGCGCCTAGGCTTCGTGATCAACCAGCCGTGTATGAGTGTTGAAAATGAAAATAAATGTGGTCTAGTGCAAGCATACACTATCGATGAAGTAATAATCTTGGAATACTCTAAGAGTCCCACAAGACTAGTTATCTAATTAGGTTTGTTTTAAGACAATGAAATCAAGTAAACTAAGTAACTAAGGTGAACTAGTTGCAAGTTGAAGTGAATAAGCACAAAAAGATAAAGAAAATCAATGATAAAAGTAGGGTTGCAACTATGTTTAGTGTAAGTTCATTATGACTCAAGTGATGGCCACATCATTCCATTGCATTGCCTAACTCATGGACAGAATCTTCACCTATTTGGTCTTGTATCAATTTCTTTTAGGTGCCTAAGAAGCTAAACCTATATGCCTATGGTTAGCTACTACTAAGATTCATTTTTTCTCTTATTCTTTATCCTATGGTGCCCCGACCCTTATATCTAAGGTGGCTTGGTATTCTACCTAGGCTCTTATCCCATGTTCTCTTATGAGCTCCGTTTATGTCCTAACATTCCCTAACAAAAGAAAAATGAAAGTAGATGCTGAAAATACAATAAACACTCTCTTGGAATGGGTCCCTCACTCTCTTTAACTCCCTAGGAACATATTGTCCTTTCTCAAGAATTAATCCTTACCCTCTACACACACTTTTATAGGGTAAGGGGTCCTAGCTCTAACTTCTCCAAAGGAACTCCCATTTCTTAGAGAGGTTTTCAGATTTTGAGTGAGAAATCTTCTTGGAATGACTGTATTTTGTGATCGGAGAGCTAGATGGGTCAATGGAGAGTCGACAGAGAGTTGATGTTTGAAATGGAAGGGTTCTCTTTCATATAGGCCAAGGTGGTTGAGGAATGACCTAAAATCATGATCTAAATGTTTTCCCAGAATTTTAAGTGTTGAATAACAACTTTGACCGAGAAGATAACAACCGGAATTAACTAAGCGCAAATCTAGAAAATTAGGGTTTTTGATGCGGTCGAATTTTCTGGGCACATCATCTAGGCCACTACAGGCGCATCAAGAAAGATTTCTACAAAACAGTAAAAAACCTTAGTAAAAGCCCATAAAATCAGTCTAAAATAGTAAAAACTCACTTTAGACCGTTCAACATGTACTCACTTGATCTAATTTAGGGCATTCTAGGGTCAAAATATCACATAAAATGTCTTTTTACTATTAAAAAATTAATAAAATAGATGGTAAAAGTGTGCACTTTTTGACATCTATCACTCCGACTTATTTTAAATGCAAAATTATGATTTTAGGGCAGTTTTATCACATTCCAATCAGCCCCAAGCTGATTTTCTTCCCCTTTTCTCTCTTCCCCTTGTATTTTTTTCATTCTTCTCCTGTAATTAATTGAGACGATGCCAGATTTTAGCTTCTCTATTACTATGGGAATGTAAGATTTATGGGTTTTATAGTTTAGAGAATTTTGGATGAACCCAATTTATTTCTTGGGAGGGTTTTGTGCTTAATGTTTATACTTCTATCTCTTATACATCTCTATCTCTTGTTTTCATCCTTTAGCATGTATGTTAATTGCTAAAAACTAACTTATAAATCGGTGTGTGTTGGTTGTTAAGTAGCACGGGTCATCTCTTGGGTATATGGTCTCTTTCGTGGCATTTTCGAGTAATGCCATATAATTGTCTTGAATGGCTTGGGAACAGAGAGTAATTGAATGAGTTAATCGGCATTTTCATTAGCCAATTCATCGTGGCTTAACCCTTAAACTTAATGTATGTGTTGGTTAATATTTCAGTGCGGTCATTTTTAATTAATTGACACATAGTTTAAGTAGGGTGCGAATCTTAATTAATAGTTTATGATGCTTAATGTGACGTTTCCACTTAAGTTGGCCACGTGTTTAAGATGATTGAATGGTGTCTTAAGATCAAGATTGCATTAGGTGATTCCATTCCTCTAAGCTCGACGTTTCACTTAATTACACTACTATTTTTTACTTTTCCGCATTTTATCTTTCTTGTAGTTCTATTTTCTCAATTCCACACCAAACTCCCCCCTCCACAATTTACTGCTTTAATTATAAACGAGCTTTGATGAACTAATCTTCCACGCTCCCTATGATTCGACCTGGACTTGCCATTTCTACTACATCATCATAGTGTAAGTAGTATTTCGTGATTATAAATGTATTTGATCGATTGAATGCTCATGGCAACTTTCAGAACATCAATAATACCTAAAATATATTATCTTCCTTAGCACTCGAGATCGTTGTGCTATTTAATATGTTGTTTTATAGGCCTCAGGCATCTAAAAGTTAGAACCAACCTCCAATGCCATTTTCGAGTTAATTCGAACTTTATAAGGAAGTTTAGAGCTACAATCGAGGCATGAAAATGAAGAAGA
The DNA here is from genome assembly GCA_031780015.1 of Citrullus colocynthis. Classification (NCBI taxonomy): domain Eukaryota; kingdom Viridiplantae; phylum Streptophyta; class Magnoliopsida; order Cucurbitales; family Cucurbitaceae; genus Citrullus; species Citrullus colocynthis. The sequence continues at coordinate 218,268 of QLSR01000593.1, read as the reverse complement.
CATCATTAAGGTTGGTGCCTAAGGCCAGTAGCTGTGCTTGTGAGTCGCCGCTGCACGTAATGTTTGTAAGGCACTACAGGACAACACCACAGCTCTACAAATTTTGACTGAGCTTTAGTGTGCGCACGCGCGAGGGCATGAAAAGGAAGAGCACCACAGCACTTGCAAGTCGTTGTGGCATGACATATTGTTTAAGGGTAGGAGCAACACAACTCTATCTTCTAGTTTCGTGGGGCTAGCCTGTTATATATGTGTGTGTGTGTGTGTGCATTTTTCTTGCCATTTAGGGCATCCACCTCCAACCCAACTGAAATTCTACTAGTCTACGCTGTCATTTTGAGCATTTTATTGTATTTCTTCTTCGTTTCTTCAATTAGGACTTCAATAATCATTATTCATTGATTTGAATAATGATTATGTGCAAAGATAAGTATTCTATCTTTGGTTTGATAGTTTTTCCCTTTTTAGTTCAATTGTGAGACTTGTTCTTCATTGCAAATTCTTCATAAATTTTTCATGCTTTAGATTTACCCTTCATCAAGGGTAATAAATCATTAGGAAGAAAAGAGTTAGATTAACATGCTTGAATGTGAGTTGACCACTAATAAGTATGGTTTTAGTCAACCTAAATGTAAAATTGTTGCTTTTAAAATGTATGGTGCGTTATGCATTTATTGGTCTAATGTCATGTTGAAAATTACTAAAGATTAATACATTAATATACAATTTTTCCTATAAAAACTCAAGTGTAAGTTTAAATAGGTTTCCTGGGGAGTCCAGGGTCGAATGCAGGGATTTGCAATAATTCAAGTTCTTTGATTTGATGCGTTAAACTATACAATAATTAAAAGTATGTTCATATATTGAATTCTTTTTACAGTAACTAAAAATAACTTTATACATAATAAATTGATGGATGAATATATGGAGTGGTGATGCGAGATGGAGATGGATGAATTTGTTAAGTACATATATGTTCAGACAACATGCGTGGAGATGGTGGATCCATGGGAAAAGTAGAGTACTTAGCTAGCATATTTCTAAGTGTTACTTAAGTATGCATTCATACTATCAAACTCAAGATTGAGAACGCATCTTTCGATGCTTCGACGCCACATTAATCTTATCTCTAAGACGCATTATGAGTTTTTCATGCAAAAGTTGAACTTTATCTCTAAAGTCAATTCTTTTCTTGTTAAATGACAAAGATTAATCACTTGCTCTCTCAAAGCAGTTGACCATACTCACTTAAACCTATTTATTCTACAGATTTATGCAAGTTTGAAGCACCCATTTAAATAAGATGAAACAAACTTTGGTAAAACTTGGAAAATGCTAACTTCATACACTTAACCCGATAAATATACAATCATTCATGGTGCAGAGTGTTGAAGATGAGTAGAGATAGAAGTACAACGTCAATCAAACTTATATTAAGGAAATAAATGAATCTCTTGATTGTCATAATCAAAATACAAAAATGAAAGATGAACATAATAGAAAAATGGAAATAAAAGTCGTCAAGCCACCAATGGCAATCTCTTGCTTCTTGGAGGCTTGAGATGGTGACTGTTTGATAAATAATTTGCACAGGGGATGGATGAATTCTCACTCTCTGAGAGGCAACTCTAAAACTCTCATAATCTTCTTACATAAGAGCTTAAAGTAGAAGGTGGGGATAGAGGTTGATGGAGAATTTGAGTAGAGTTTTCACCATTATGTTTCTCTTTATCTTCAACATATAGTTCATTGGTTTATTTATAGGCGTCCAAAAAGATAGTCCCATGATGACCTGACACCTTTGCATTTAATTCCATGCCCTGCTGCGCAGACTTCATCGTGTCATAGGTTCATTAACTCTGCCATGATCTGGTTAAATCAGTTGCCACTTGCATATTGACATGACAGTTTGCCGCCCATGTGTCTAACATTACTTTTTTTTTTTCTTCTTGACTTCTGGTTCTTCGACGCGTTGATCTTTAGACCAATGTAGCATTGATGATTCTAACATCTTCTTTTCTTTTGTCCTTTACAAATTTTTGGTTTCTTTCAGCTCTATCATGTGTTCAAAAAGGTAAAAACTCATAATTTCTAGAATAGTTGCTTTTGTAAACGTTTTGAACATAAAGTTATTCATATTACACAATTCAACTACCAAATCCATGTATTTATCTTTAATATTGCTCCAATTACTTTAAATAAAAAATACAATAACTTGTATTTCTACAAGTTATTAAAAACCTTATTAGACTTCTAATTAGACATTTCCTATTAGGAGTTTAACCTAGCTTAATCCCTAAAATGTAATGTGATTATACCACTTAGATGAAGATGTGTTTCATCTAGTTTGATTGGGCTAATTAGGTAATTAGGACGGTTGGTTGGCATTTTTAACCAATTTGGCTAGACTTAAGCAAGAGGTGCAATATAGAGTTCAATGGTCAGTTAAACTAATTGGAAAAACTTTAAATTAAACTCGAGCTAGACCTTTTATTATAGTTTTCACAATACACTCTTTTATACACTTTCACTTACGTGCCAATTAATTTACCTTGCATTTATAGTTCAAGCATTCACGAAACCAACCCCCCTTCGATTATGATCACTATAAGCATTTTTATTGAGAAATTGACCGGCTTTCTCAGGTTAGACTCGTACTTTTTTATTACTACTGAATTAGTGTGGGCACGAAATATTATTTTGACCAGATTGAAGGCCTTGACACCCTTCGGGCTCGGCCAATGACAAGTAGTATTCTTCGTTTTTTCATCCTCTATCCATCTACATATTACATTTTAGATTATCTTTCATCGTTTTGTATTCTTTGCCATGAGAAGATCGTTGGACATGATTTGTGGCTAAGGTAAGTACTTTCTAGCTTAGGGTTATGATAGAAACTCGTTGATTTGGTTATGAGAACTTCTTACTCAATTGCTTGCTGCATTTTTGTGGTTCTTGAATGAATAAAAACTTCTATGCTTTGAATTCATTTTTGGGTTGATTAACCATCATCTCTTTTTTGTTAGGCTAAAGATTGGCACATTATATGCTACATATAATTGTGTGTTAATTTCTAAATATCATGGGTCAAAACATGTTTGTGCGTAATTTGATAGTTTGTTTAAAATAACCATTTACAATATTGCATGATTAACTTAGTTTAAGAACAAAAATTGAATGGGTGGAATCCAATTCCCTAGGCTAGACTTCTCTCAATTAATATTTAGTTTTACATTCTCGCTATTTACTTTCATGCAATTTACTTTTCCATACTATTTAATTTTCACTGCAAAACAACACAAACAAAAATCTTCATTGGTTACCCAAAGGAATTTGACTCATTATTAGAGAAATACACGTGCTCCCTATGGACCGATCCAACCAATTATTACTATTGTTTTAGTTTGGTTTAGAGTTATAAATATTATTTGATTGGTTGAGAGAAAATTTGACACCCTTTCTCAAGTCGAATCAAGAAGTCAAAAAAATGCTCAAATGTGGTCGCATCGCAATCGCATTGTACCCTATACCCAGTCAACGAGATTTTCATAACAAGCTGTCAATTTCTTATTTTTCGTTCTCCGGTCTTTCTTTGACTAGGGCTTCAACAAACATGGATTTTGGCTATCACCCAACAAACTTGGATCAATAAAAGTCGTGAGAATCATCAATGGGAAAATGAATCGGAGATTGGAAGAAAAACTTTTAAACATTAGTTTACACCTTCTAGGAAAATTCCTTTAAAGATTAGGCCCATTTTAGGTTATCTTTACCCGTGAGAACATGTTGTAGAGTGAGATTTACCTTGAGAAATGTTGAATCAAACCTAGAGGAGTCTTTAGTTGTGTAGCCTATTGCATTAAGATTATTGTCTTTATTTTTTCCAAATTTCCTCATTGTTATTTTTTGCTATTTTCTGTGTCATTTTCTGTTAATTTAGTTATTTGGACATATTGTAACTCGTGATATTTGATTTAATGAAGTATTCTTATTCTTCTCTACTTATAGGTTAATTAAGGATTAGATCTTGTGGATTCCCTAAGGATAACATGGCTTAGTTAATGCAACCACATTGCATCTTCCTCACTTCCTATTTCTTTGTTTGAACTTAAGTTAACATTTTAATTTGAACTGGTCATTTAAGTTAGCATGTTTATGGATTCTTAATATTGATAAGGTTAACATATACACAGATCTCATAAAAGAATATAAGACTAAAGCCCTGCACATAGGTTATCAATATAGGACCTTACACATAAGGCACACCATAGGGCTAAGAGATTGTGTGAATTTAAGATATAATTAGCTATAGAATATAGGACCAATTACTCAGATTTTTAAGGATACTTGTAAAACAAGACTAGATAGAAGTTGCTCTCGGTTCATAGGAATAGTTGATACGATTGTGATTTGGCCACATAGGCTAAGATAATTTATCCATGGGTTGAAGCTTGACTTATAATCTTTGTTTCTTATTGTTGTGTATTTTTATTAATTGTAACCAACCGAAGAACCACTCATGCATTTATTGGTTACCATTTAGTATACATCGAAAAACTTTTTCTTAAAAAAAATTGAATTGCATTAATAGTCTCAAGGGAAATGATAATTGGAATGTTGACCTTGCAAATCTAAATTAATTATCATCCGTACATATTATGGTCATCAGCTAGAAAGATGAGGCAATAGGTTTTTCTCCCTTAAAGTTGTATGTAAAGACAAGAAGAATTATGATGAATGCATTTAGAAAGCAAAGGCATAGGGAATTAAAGATTCAAGCCTATATGCACTGATCATCAAGGGAGTTTTAAGTACCTAGCTTCTTCACTTTGCATCAGAAGCATTCTCACCAATACATTGCATAATTTTCTTTACCGTCTTGGCAATCAACGCAATCAGCACAAATTTTGAATAGTTACATGAGTAGTTGACCTTGGAGCATTTCAAGTACTACTTGCTATTACATTACTCTACACTTGGGTTAACATAGTAGGTGATTTTACTTGTATGTTAAAAGAGTAGTTGCACATCACATTTCTGCATATTTTAGACTAAGCATAAGTTGTTTTCTCACAGTTCTTTGAGTTTTCTTGTTCCCTCAAAACCATCACATACAGAGGCTTGATTAATTTGAGATACCTTTCTTTATGGATTCTCAAATGGGTCAATCCCATTCTTTTATATGGAACCGTTAATTTTGTTCAATTTTGAAGGCAAATCTATGCTTTCGAGGCCAAAAAAATGCTTTTGAAAGCAAAGAAATGTATGCCAAGGGAAAGAAGAGAGTGTGAAAATGGAGTCTCGTGCTTATCGTAAGTTAAAAATTGTAAGCTTGCAATTCTAAAATACTTTGCCTCGTGCATGAATAGGAAAAATTGTGTGTTCTTATTAAAATGCTATAAACAAAAGCTATAAAAAGCCACATGTGTTGTGGTGGACACTACTACATTATGTAAAAAGAGGGCTACATATACATGTATTCCGTACTTCGTTGCACAACTTTGTTCTACTAATAGTTCCTCAAACTTCACTATGGAAAGATGATAAATTGAAATTCATCTTTCTTATGAAAGTTAAATATATATGTTGGATGATGACATTGGAAGTGTCCTCATCTAGTGAAATACCCCCATGTCGAGAAAAAGCGGCGTGGTGAGAACATCCCAACGTACCTCGGTGAAGTAAGACTGTCGATGGATCGATATTGAGACCACATGAAGGCTTCTCGATCCTCACGTGGCTCAGTAGTTCTAAAGTACCCATATCCACCATTGAAGGTACCATATCGAACTAACTTCCCCACCCATGACTTCTTCTTATGAGGGCTTCGATGTCCTGAATTCATCTTCTCGCTCAAATACTCCTTGACAGCATGTAATCCTTGTTCAAACACTAGTGGGGGAGGAGAAGATAAGGGATTGCCATCAACACATAATTTCTGGAGCCTTTTGAGGCAGCCCATAGAGTCAGGGAGAGTGGTTATTCTGTTATAGCTAATGTCGAGTTCAACTAGAGACAACAAGAGACCAATAGAATAAGGCAAACTCTGAAGGTGGTGGAAGTTTTGGCTGATGTTCAAGACTTCTAGCTTAATGAGGTTTTCTAGGTCATCAGGGAGAGAGGTGAGGCAGTTTAGGCGAGCATCGAGGACACGAAGGTTGGTGAGGTGGGAGATGCTGTTGGGAAGATAAATCAGCTTGTTGGAGTTTACTGAGAGCTTCTTTAGGTTTGTTAGTTCAAACCCTAATTTTTCTGGAAGTTTTGTTAACTTGTTGAAATTCACGTTCAATTCTTCCAAAGATCTGCAACAAATATTATAATTATCAGTACTTTTATACAAGTGGTTCAACATTACTACTAGAAGTTAAATGATACGTTTGATATTCTGAAATCAAGAGATAATATTAACTTGTCATCAAAATTGAACAAGTTATTTACTATTAGTATCCATAAATATAAAAAATAGGAAAACTTGGAAAGAGAGGAAGCATGTGTGAAATAAAGAATTTGGTTGAGCAATATATTATAAAATGAATTTTAAAAAATATCAGCCAACTAACTTTTATTGCAAGACTAAGAGAGAAAAGAAAAGTAATTAAGAATATCAAATGAGATTAAGTTATTGCTTTTGCAAATACTAGACTCAAATAGACAAAGGTAAAGATATGTAATTTACCTTAAATTATATCGCTTTTTAGCTGCATTTTTATTCCAATGAGAATGTGTTTTCTGTTTTTACTTAGCAAAAAAATGTGTTATTTTCCTATTTTCTTATATATATTAGAATAAAATGTAAATTTTGAAAGATAATTTGTCATTATTTTGAAAATTTGACATTTATATAAATATTATTTTTAAATTAGTTAGGTAGGTTAGATAAGTACAAAACCTTATTTCCTTTTTTTTTTTTTTAAGTTAACATTCATATCATACAATGAAAACATATTTATGTTAGTACCATTATAATTTATAAACATTTTATAATGTATTCAAAGAGGGAATGATGAGAGACATATGGCATATGCTCCCACCATAGACTAATTTTAATTCGTGACCTCTCTCTCTTCTTCTTCTTTTTTTTTTTTTTTTTTTTC
>QLSR01000593.1:186670-210995 GCA_031780015.1 Citrullus colocynthis | reverse complement strand
TTTTTTTTTTTTTTTTTTTTTTTTTCCTTTTTCCTTTTTAATTGTCAAAGTCCAATCATGATCTATACCATTATCTTTTATTATTGCTTCTTTGCTTTTCATATAATTTTATACCCACTTGACCTAATTTTTTTCTTTTTTTTAATTTTTGGAGTCCATAGTTTAATAATCTATTATAAAATTTGCTCATTTTTCAGGTCAACGCTGGTGTCATCTATCTTTTGACATCTTTGTACTTCTTAATCACCATATTTACTTTTCACATTTTCAAATATAGCAAAAAATCAAAATATTTACAAATAGTAGACTATTATCTATGTCACGATAGACACAGATAGTAGTCTATCGTAGATAGGCTGTATATTTTATTATTAATTGTAAATATTTTTAACAATTTTATCATTTAAAATGATTTTGCTTTTTCAAATTATCTCCAAGTTTTTACCTCATGGCATTGTAAAACATTGTTTAAAAAGCAGAAAAAGAAAACCCTTTATTTGGAATGTTTTGTGGCTGTATTTTCTGAATATTATTTCTTAAAGTATTTTTAAATATTAGCAATTTAATACTATTGGTATTACTACTTAGTTCATCATATCCATTTTAAAATATATTACTTGTTTTTTCTTATCAAATCTATTTGAATATTATAACAACAAAAAAAAAATTCAACACCTAGGAAGCCTATCACATAATGCTATCTGCTCTATAAAAAATCATATCGGACTCTTATTTATAATATATATTTAGAATTAATTTTAAAATTATTAAAATCACTCTTGTCATATTTAAAATATGACTTCCAAATTTGATATATAAGGTAGTAACATGGCATGTAACTAATTTAGATAATCAAACCCATCATTCAATTATATCACTATACATATACAACAAATATAACTTCATTAGAATGTATAGGTTACTTTCTAAAAATAAGAAAACAACATAGAACATGACGTTGAATGAAAATTGAATTGGTTAAGACATTATTATTATAACTTTCAACTAAAAAGTAAGATGTTTAAACCTCGAAATCCACGTATGATTGAAGTAGAGAGAAAAACAAACCTGCAATCTTGAAGAGTTTTGGGAAGGGTAGCAATGAGATTGCCAGAGGCATTTAAAGTCTTGAGCTTACCCAAACAACCAATGGAATTAGGAAGACATTTCAATTGGTTCGAGTGAACATCTAATACCATAACGTTTAACAATCTTGCAGTAAGAGACTCTGGGATGCTCTGTAAAATTTAAATTAGAAAAAAAAAATCTTCATTACACATTAATTAATTAACATATAATCTTTGTTAAGAAAAATTATTTGTTTGATAAAATTTGTTTTTTTTTTCTTTACTTTTTTTTTTCCTTGATTGTTTCGTTTGGTTAAAGATAGAACAATAAGGTGTGTTTGGTAATTGTTGTTTTAAAGAAAGACGGTTCTAAATTGAAATTTTTCTTTAAAAGAAGAAATTAGATGATTAAGACCTCGTTCAGTAACCATCTTATTTTTTATTTTTTGTTTTTGGTTTTTGAAAATTAAGACTATTTTTTCGTCATTTTTTACAATGATTTGCATCTTTCTGAGGTACAATGGTTGAATTATTAGTTAAATTCCAAAAACAAAATATAAGTTTTTTAAATGATAAAACTTTTGAAAATATTTATAAATAATAGCAAAATATCACAATCCATCCGCAATAAATTGCAATAAACTATTATTTGTGTCTATCATGACACAAATAGACACATATAGTAATCTATCGTAGATAGATAGTGAAATTTTGTTATATTTGTAAATATTTTAGTTCATTTTACTATATTTGAAAACAACCCACTTTTAAATTATTAGTAAAAAGTAGATAGATAGCAAATGAAGAATTTTGGAGATTAAAGCAATCTCAATAGGCTTAACTTTTAAAAACAAAAAATCAAAAATCAAATGGTTAGCAAATGAGGCCCAAATTATTTGTTTTGGATGTATAAGTAATTTATAAGTAAAAGTTATATTATTAGAAAATATTAAGTGTTCTCTAAAACTATATCCTTAAAAAATATTACGTTAAATGATTAAGAAAAAAAAATCCCTTAAATTTTACCATGTTTTTGGAAAATATCTATATTATAACAAATACCTCCCTACTTTCCCAAGTATTTTTAAAATATTCTTAGAGTAGAAATTCTTTACAAATTTTGGACAAAAATCTATATATGAAATGGTGTAACAACGACCTAAAAAGAAAATTTAGAACACCACATTATTTTAGATTATCGCCGCACAATTTGTGAGTCTTAATTTTTGTATGAAATTCTAGAGAATATCTATTTCAAAGGTAGTTTCGAAACATTTATGAAAGTTCAAGAGTAATATTGCAATTTTTGAAAGTACAATGGTGTTTTGAAACAAAGGGCAAAATTTAAGGGTGTTTGTTATAATTTAACCAAAAAATATTAAGTATTTTTAAAATTTTATAACATTTAAAGTATAATCTCTAAAGGAAAATCAAAGAACAATTAGTTCTATTTTCCAAGAAAATATCCTCTATGTATACCTCTAATAAGTACCAAAAAGAAAAGAAGAAAAGAAAGAAGAAGAAGAAGAAGAAGAAGAAGAAGGGATCAACAGAGGATTTAGTCTTTTATTTCTCTTAAATAAATAAAAGCTTAATTTTAATGGCTTGCTAGACAACTGTTCTTAATTTCTTCTTTAAACACAAAAATTGATGAGAATATGTAAGAATAACTATTTTTCAGATAATATGTTTCTAAAGTCACTAATCTATTTCAAAATTACCATAATTAAATAGCAATTATATATTCACAAGTGATCTAATAATGAATTATAGGTCTTTTATGATAATTAATCTTGTATACAAAACATTTAAAAAAAAAAAAAAAAAAAAAGTCAGCTTGGATATTTCTCAACTTAGGTGAAAATGAAAGAGAGAGATATGACCTGAAGGTTATTATTAGAGAGGTCTAATTTGCAAATGGTAGCCAAATTTAGATTAGGATTTGGCAAAGAGTTCAAAGAAATGCCACTCAAATCCACCATCTCAAGCCTCTCTTCCTCCACCACCACCCTCCTATTTCTCTCCACCCCGGCCCCTGGCATCGTCACGGTCATCGTCCTCCTCCCGTCCCCCACCGTCACACTCGCGTCGTCCGGTGGCTGCCGCAGATGCTGCTCAAACAACATGTTCATAGCTTCCCACACAAGATCCACTCAAGAATTTTATTACCTATTTTCCAAGAAACCAAAACAAGCAACACAAAAGGGAAAAAAATGGAATTCAAAATAGAATAGAACTAAGTTGTTTTTTGGTTGTAGTTATAAGGCTGTGTTTGGATGGACAGAAAATTTATGGATTTGCAATCATAAAATAAGAAAACTTGACACCTACCACGTGTGAAAAACTAAACTTTTTTTTTTTTTTTTTTTTTTTTCTTTTTTTTTTTATGCAAAATCGAAGTACAATGGCCGTATACATAGGGAACTCTGCTTTTTATTCCTTCTATTTGATAAAGTCAAACCTTTCCATTATATCCTTTATTGGTTTCTTTTTAAAATATATTCTCTTTTTTTTATTATTATTTTTGTGTGCCTCTCCCCTTAAATTTTGAATTTGTATCCATTAGGATTTGAACCTAATAGTTGTAGCAATTTAATCCCTAATTATTTTTATAGGTGAATTAATTTAGTCTCTATTAAACTTTAGTTTTAAAATCATTAATAAACAACTTTCACATATGTTTAAGAGTTTGCTTACGTTATAAGTTTTTTTTTTTTCTAATTTGGTTAGATTTTTTAAGAAAAATAATTTTATTTAGGTATTTTTTTTTAGCTTATTTTAAATCGAATCAAATGATAATAGCTACCTACACTAACACTAATGAAAATTAGTTTTAATATTTAAATTGATAAATTTTTTCTTGAGGTTTTAATATTCTCTCTTTATGCACTATCTTTTTTTTCTCTCTATCTTCGTAGCCGTTTGTTGTTTTACCAAATTTGGTTAGAAAGTAGTTCTCTTTAATCTTAAGGCAAAAGCAAACAAAACGGGATGTTTGTTTATTTCTTAGAGCTATAAAATCTTAAAAAGACGATGCAATTATACAATGGCTATGATTAAACTATCTTTAACCTATAAGTCGAAAGTCATATGCAACCACGAATGAAGAGAATGACCTTCTTAAACTACGTGCATTAGTATGGAAAGTTTCGATAATCCAAGATGAAGATCAAATGACTATTTAATATTGGATCCAAAAGGTATATTTATATAGATATCGAGAATTATTACAACCCTAAATGATGTATATAGAGAGTTTTACCATAATTTTCATATGATCTTCATTGATTTCATATATTTATATAGAGAGATTAAAGAATTTTGTTTAGAGCTTCATGTTTACAAAAGGCTCATGTGAAAATGGTAGATTAGATAGGTTGTTATCATCATTGCATATGTTACTCTCCATCAAACTTTATACATAATCATTTTTTTAATAAGATATTTGAGATAGTGGGATTAGTAAGTGCACCAATATATCTTAATTAGGTTAACACATTTCCAACACCCTCATCATATCCCGCCACCAATATATCTTAATTAGGTTAACACATTTCCAACACCCTCATCATATCCTGCCACCAAAAGCGATATATATTATCGCAAAAGGAATATACAAGAGAGGGCTAGAGAATAGCTCGAAAGTTGATCATACATTGAAGACAAGCTATAGAAAGGTCTTCCAATTGAGAGAAATGGTCGGTGCATTATAATTACAAAAGAGAGAAGATTTATTACAATGTGTGATATCATATTCTATAAGTTAAATTATAGATTTAGTCGCTTAATTTATTTTAGATTTTTGTTTCTTTGTTCTTAAACTAATAGAATAAATGTCTAATAAATCTTTAAGCTTTGAGTTTTGAGTATAATATATCTCTAACGTATTCAAAATTTTTAATTTATCTATTAAATAAAAAGTAGTATTTTATAAATCTAGTGCATGTTTTTTTTTAGAGAAGTTGTGTGGAACAGACTCAATTTTATGGTATATTTTGAAAAATGTTTCAAATAATTTTTTTTATTTATGAATTTTAATTATTTTTTCCTAATTTTGAACTTACAAGATTACCCTTATTACAATTATTTATTTTCAACAATTTTATTATTTCAAATAATTTTCCTAGTTATTATTGTTTTTTATTAAGAAATTGGAATATTTGAATTTTCGAAATTGGCAAAGTTTGATAAAGGATTTTTTTTTTTTAATTTCGGGTTGTGAAATTTTGTTTAGAAAAATTACGAAAGGCAAAAATTTTTCAATTGGTTGTAAATCAAAATTGGCAAGTTTGAGAAAGGAAATTTTGTTTCCTTTTTTTTCTTTTTTATTTTCTCTTGTAAATTTAGATGGGAAATTAAATTCATTATGTTGCATTTATTTAAGAAAAAAAAAATTAATAACTTTTGCATTTCAAACAGACTTGTAAATATCAAAAGTTTTTATCATTTGTAGTATTAGGTCCAATTTCAGCTTATTTATAGAAAAACAAATTTAGAGACTAAATTCATGTAATTCTAAAAGTTAAGAGACTAATCTTATGATCTAAATAGTTTTATATTAATATTAGGAAAAATATTATAAATAGGAAAGATATCAAATTATTTACAAATATAACAAAATTTCATTTTATATATGTGATAGACTGCGATAGACTCATGTCTATCTGGTAAGTGATAGATATCTCTTTAAATTTTGAGTCTATCACATACAAAAACTAAAATTTTATTATATTTGTAATTATTTGACATTAGAGTAAAGATTGAGTTTTCAACATCCTTCCATATTTGGGAGTCCCACTAAAGATAGATCTCAAGCTTGCTGAATATTTCATTAGTTTGGGGTGGAGATTGTCCCTTAAAGCACTCACATGATTTGATTGGGCGCATTGTAGTAATGTCATCAATCTCAACTCTTGATGACACTCGTTGGGTTTTGACCTCTTCACTTGTACCACTTGTATGTACTAACTAGGGATTAATAGGAACTATAATTTACTTTTTCAAAAAACGTTACACAGAGGAGGCCCATTACAAAATATGTAGGAAAATAAGTTTTTTTCTTTTTTTCTTTTTTTTTCTTCTTTCTTTTTCTATATTAGAATGTTTCTCCTTAAAAGACGCCTTCACCTTTAAAAAAAAAAAAATAAAAAAAAAAATATCACCACTCAAAAGATTTTCTGAAAGATAACCTTATCTTCCAAAACATTTGCAAATGGATCTATTTTATCAAATATTTTTTTTAAAAAGTATATTATCCTTCCTATTAATCTTAGTAACTAGTGTCTAGTTGTTGGCTAAAATCACTTTATACCCCCAACACAATTATGTAGCATTGTCTTTTAAGATAGGAGGGGTTCACTAATTGCCTACCCTCTCAAATTTTAGGGTTTAGTCAATTCAACAACCTTCATGTTTAAATTTACTTGTCTTTTTTGAAACTTTAACTTTTGTTTTGGCACCAGCGTCAAAGGCACGAGAAAAGAAAGCCCTTTCTCACCTTTCCTTCTTAAATAATCGATATACCTTCCAGCCCTTTTAAATTATCTTTCCATTTAAACCATAAGATCGTGGTTTATATACTTTCAAGTTTTTGTATCCCATTGGTTTTTTAACTTCAAAAGATATCTCCTCTAAAGTTTTGAAATTACATCTTAATAGGTCAGTTTTAATGGGTTGTTAAGACATTTTTTAACTTTTTATTAGACACGAATTTATTAATAATTTAAAGATTTGATAAACACTATTGAAGTACGAAGACATTAGCATCCATCCCCACTAACACATAAACCATAAAAGGAATGGAAGACAACAAACTACTTTCCCTAACTTATATATTATTATTTTTAATTAAAATTTTATCTATAGCAATCTGTTGACCCTCCAAACTATATTTTCTATTCATACATCAATCCACGATAGCCAATAGTTTTGACTAAAAGATACCACTTGCTGCGAATCACTATTCTTTTCTCTAGTCTATTGATCAGGCAACAAGATTATTTCATAAGAACAAAGATAATCACACAAATAAGAATACCTTTAAATTGTACAGTAACCTTGATGTGTTAATTAACATGTTCAAAATGAAGTGTGTAATTTTGAAATCGTCAAAATCATTTTTGTCATATTCAAAAACGTTTCAAATAGACCTTTAGCTAATTTAATATTTTACTTTACACTTTTCAAGAAGTGTAATTGTCATGCCATAATAGTTTTGAAAATGAAAATTAAATATTACTATCTCAAAAGTACTATTCGAGATTTGAAGATTAGAAACATATTTGAGAGATTTTCAAAATAAAAATTAAAAAAAAAAAAAAAAGAAATGATCCGTGCTGAATTTATTTCATTTAGTCAGGTTCAAAGGATATACAAAGTTGTAACAGGATACGTCATAATAACAGGCCAAAGAATTGAATAAAACCATCTTTAAAATGCCTCACCTATTGTAGCAGTGTCTTTAAGAGCTGTTCATAATATGTCCTCAAAAAAAGTGTAGGACCCTTTTTGAGAGTTCTCTAATGGGGAGTCCCTTAAACTTAGGGAGTCAAAATTACTCCGAAGTTCCCTTCCTATGTCATATCTTATCGATTCTTAGAATTTAAAAAATTGAATAAATTGAATAGTCATCTAAACATTTGCTGAAGACTTAGTAGCAACTTTAACAAGACAGTTTATATTGTGATGAGTAGGAAATTCTACTCCCTAGTATTTGATTTCCTCAAGAGAAATAAGACAAATTTCTATCCAAAAAGGAGGAGGAAGAAGAAGAAGAGGTTTTCCTCCATAATTCAACCCATGGCAGATAAGTCTGTTCATTACAGGTCTTATGTTGTGATTTGGTTGGCATGATCATGATTTATTAAGTACATTGTCAGGAAGATACTAATTCCTACATCACACCCTTTTTTTCTCACGTCATCTCAAATCTTGATTCTAATATTCATTTACACACTAAATCTCATAATCTCACAATTTATCGTTAAAATTTAAATTTTGTTTTAATTTGATCCATAAATTCCACCTTAAATTTTCATTACATACTCCCTTCTTTATTAGATATTCACTTCTTAGTCATTAGTATCAATACCTGTCTAATTAATTTAAAGTGGTTATAAAGTTAAATTTTAAACTTAGTTTTAAAAGAGATAAAATTAGTAAAACATTATTAATCATATATATAATTCTTTTTAATTCTTTCGAATTAATTAATAGATATTAACACCACTAACCTAACAAAAAATAGTAAAATAGTGAAATTCAAAATATAAAACTTCAAATCTATAAATTAAATTGTACCAAAACTTACTGACCAAACTAAAACCAATCAAAATTTAAGAACTAAAAATGCAACATTTAGACCTTATCCACTAAACTATAACTAATCAAAATTTAAGAACTAAAAATGCAACATTTTAGCACCTAAGGACCAAATAGAAATTATTCCATAAATCATAACTGAACAATATTTCCCCATTCAAAAAAATACCATTAAAAAATTCAAGCAAAAAACACTTGAATACCCTATCAAGATTTCCAATACAGGAACTCAAAACTAATACCATCTTTTATGAACAAGATTAAGATTAAGTCAATCCTGATAATAGGCGAAGAATTGACCATGATTACATTACCCTATCCATTTGAAAAAAAAAAAATAAACGTTTTAAAAATAACTCAAAAGCTTAATCATGTTGAAGATTAACAAGCTCCCAATCCCAGCTATCTTCATCATTTTTTTTTTTTTTCCCTCCCACCATAAAGAATGAAGTGCGAAATTAAGACGATAAAGAGAAATGAAAAGCATGAAATGATAAACGAAAGAATTGAATCGAATTTATGACAGCTTGTGTATAATTTTAGTATTTCTTCTGCGTATTTCACGTCAACGTAATCTTCAAGCCATAAGCAAGCAAACCCCAAATCACAAAGTTATTGACATAACATAAACTTGAACTGAAATTTAAACTTATAAAATACCATGATAGTTATATTCAACAGGAAACTCTTTTCTTTTGCTACCATTCTCGTATTGGGTTAGCAAGTTAGTCGATCCAATGATTCTTTACGATCCCTCAGAACGATTGCCCTTTAGAAGCACAAAAAAACAATTCCCACAATATGCCATCTCAGCGTCCAGGTGAGTGTTGCTCAGGGTCCTAAAAGCTGCCATCCTACAATCTGAAAAAGAAAAAGACAATGCTTTCTGTGCACATCGAAGCAAGATTTACAGTTAACCTCCCCCAGGTTGTCGTTTACGGAACATTCTGATAATGAGCACATGGAAGGGAGTTTCAGGAACAGGTATGAATTTCCCAAGAAGAGCAAGAGGCCAACTGAGACAAAACAAAGGATTGGTTTAACCACAAAGCCAAAATAAAAGATATTATGTGATGAAATGCATTTAAAACAAAAGAACTTTGAGTTTCTTCAGTGTTCGATGCTAAGGTTTTTCATTAAAGCTATTGATATATAACATAAAATAATTCGAGATATAAGCTTACCTGATAACGCCAATGATTATGGAAATAATCCAATATTTCCAATTTAGCCTTACCGTGGATGTGAATTTCCCAAGAAACTCGATTATTATCACCTGAGCAGAAGAAAATAATAAGATGTTAACTTAAAGAACTTGCTAATCTCAAAATATAATAGCAAAGCAAAATGACAGGTCTCACCTGGAGGATGACAGTAATTGCTATGATCCCCATGAAGAGATAATTTTTAGTGACTCCTTTGAATATATTCTTCTCATCAGGTTTCCGAGCATTAAACTCATTGAAAATCTGTAGTTCAAGGAGCAGATATAAGAACACATGTAGAAGGGGTTTGAGCTTTAAATACAAGGCAAGCCCCAAACAATCTTGATTGATCCCGATATGTGTAGAAAATAAGGGAGGCACAGGCAACTTATATTATTGTGAATCCAATGAAAAATATAAGCACATAGAACTCCGCCTAATTATTACTTGAGCAGAGGGCTTACTTGACAAAGTACAAATGCATTGAAAATCAATGTATTCTTCACTTTGATAGCTTCTAAATTAGAGTGGTCCAAATGAAGCAAACTCCGACCACGAAAATTGAGGACGAGCAACACAGTGACTTGATAAAATGCCTGAAGATACACCATGGAGTAGGGACTTTTGTAAAGTGCTAGAGCCTTCGAAAATGGAAATTTTGAAAAAATAGAAATCAAGCCACAAGACATTACCTGTATCAGGAGGTTCCTCCACATGATATTTGTTATGAGAGGTTCTCTGAAACAAACAGAGATTAGTAAACGGCCGTATTTGAAGATGATAAAGCACACATACAGCTCCATAAAATATGTCACCAGTTCAAACAATTTTTTAAAGAAATTTATAGACGTGAGAAAAGAGGAAGCATTTTAGAAACTCTGCAGAATTGCTTCGGTGAAGTGAGATAAGTGATAACAAAAAGGTCCAAAATGCTAGATAGCACCATGAAAAGAGATACACAATACAAGATAACCGGCTGAAGTTAAAAAGTAAATAAAAAAGTCATGCCAAGATATATATGTGAGTTGATATGGAAACTGATGTAGTAGGATAAGGTTATTCATAAGAAACTCGGCTAATTCCTTTCTAGTTTCATTCCCCTATTTGTTTCTAATTCTCTACTAGACCGTTGCCTCATGTATTTAATAACTTTGGATTCATGATAAAGATGATCTAATTCTTGGATAAATCTCTTAATTCCTTAGGCTACTCCAGGAACATTATGCCTACCGCACTTAAAAGTTGCAAGATCGATTAGCAGGACTAGGCTAACATTACAGACTTCATTGCAGGCTTCCTATTTTATTTGAATTAGCAGATAGTGGCCTTCCATTTACCATAATAACTGTTGTTCCTCGTAAACAAAAAAAGATTTAATCTTGACCTATTAACCTTATCAATTATCTTAATTAAAATTAGGCCTCATCCAAAAAATATATATATATATATAAGGCGAGTATGTATACCTTCTACCAACTGGCGATCTGTCCATAAGGTGATTGGTTGGTGGTTCAGTAGCCAAAGCTAATGCTCCGAGAGTGTCCATGATAAGATTAACCCACAAAAGCTGTCGAAGTGTAGACAGATGTCAATCAAAACCATATTTATGAAGATAATCAAAGGCAGCCCACAGAGAAAGAAAGTGCACAAACCTGCACAGCATTTAGTGGGACATCACCAGAGGATACTGCTGCCACGACATTTATAATGAGTGCTGCAACATTAACAGTAAGCTGAAACTGAATGAATTTCTGAATATTTGCATATACTGATCGGCCCCACCTTACAACCTGCATCCAGCCAACAATGAATAAAAAGGCTCCATATGACGATATCATAGACATTTATAGAGAATACAAATAATTGCATATCCGTCATCTCACTCAACACCAATTTTGTTAAGCAAAATGCTTTAGAAATAAATGATTGCATATCCGTCATCTCACTTCACATCTACGATGATTTATTTTTCATAATTACATGAGGCATTTGTTCAGCTGAATTTTCATTGTGCATAACGTTCAAGATGGGAAATGATGAATGAACACACTTCAAACCAAGTTTCATATATTCTGGATAGTTGTTACAGGGATCAAAATATAGTATACAAATCTGGATAATTGTCACAATATTGACTGGCATCGCAATAGGAGAGATAAAACAGTATACAAACTTTTGAAAATTAACTCAAGCCTTTGACGATTTGTTAAAGCAAGCATAAGAAAGACAACCGAACTTCTAAGTTCCTTACGAAGAAATTCAACCACTGCAAGTTACACACCAGGCCCTCAAATATAAAAATCTTACTCTAGTCTGTAGACAAAATATATAAATGATATTCACAATGTTAGAAAATACCAATGCAATTAAGACAAGCTCAAGATCAACATAGTAGTACAGGGTACAGCCAAACAGATGGATTCAGAAGTCACAAGTCCGTGTAAAGTATCCATGGACTATGTACCAAAGGCTATATAAGTAATACCTATGGGGCACATCACTCGGTATAATCCTAATAAAAATAAATAAATATATATAAAATATAAACACTAAAATGGAAAGACTGACCTTCACAACAGAAGCAAAGTTGTCATCTAAAATAATAATATCGGAGCTTTCTTTGGCAACTTCTGTCCCCTGAATTCCCATTGCAAGACCAATATCTGCCTACACTCACGTAATAGCAACAGCATTTAAAATGATGAACAAAATGGAAAATCACTAGCTAGAAACTAAAATATCAGGCATTAAACTCCAAGATCAAATTGTTTGACTTCTCTCAACATGACACTCTTACATAATAAGATTGAAAAATAGAGACTAGATAGTAGCAGAACCTCATGCAATGCAGGAGCATCATTTGTACCATCTCCAGTAACAGCAACTACATGTCCTTTCTTTCTCAACGCTTGCACAAGGAGAAGCTTATCATTGGGGGAGGATCGGCCCATCACCTTAGAAGAATCAGAAAAGTTTAAGTCAATCTCAATTATTACTCTTTATGCAAGCAAGCACATTCTACAATTTTTCCATTTTTTTGGGAAAATGAAACAAAGCTTTTCATTGAAATCATAGAATTAGACTAATATTCAACGTAGAAAGACAATAATAAAAGAAAAGGAAAACTTCTAACCAATGAACCTAAAGAACTATTCAGAAAAGAATGGCATTAAATATAAAACTTGAATAGGGAATCTAGCAAAAGACTTGGAAGGAGAGCACCAAGAATAGGCCTTAATCCGAGCAATCTCAAACTAATAATACCGAGGAATAGATGTTGACTTGAAAGGAAGAAAAAAAAGAACGTCAATGACCATTCTACAAATTGCTTTTTTGTTTTCCATCGTGTGTGTGTGTTTAGAGGAATGAGGAGGAGGGGTCCATAATATCCAAAACACGTACTGATATTTTCTCAGCAACTTCTTCTCTTTGGGCATCAGACAGGGCACGGAATACTTTTCCTTCAATAAGATTTGGTTCAGTAGCATCTGAATCTGAACCAAGTATTCCACATTCCAATGCAATAGCTCTAGCAGTTTGAACATTATCACCAGTGACCATGCGCACCTATGCATGAAAAATAATTTAGCGAGTACAATAGTCCACATCCAACTAGAAAAGACTCTTGTGCAACCTGTAGAGTAGTATGTATATATATGGAGAATCCTAGACTAATAAAGAAACAATGAAAACATTTAAAAGATACAAAGATACCGGAGATGTATGATAAAAGATAAATAAATAAACGTGGAATAACCAACAGAGTAGAAGTTACATCTTACAAAAGCATGAATATGCAAAAAATTAAAAATGAACAAATAAATAAATAATAAATATGCTGGGTTCAGAAAACTGATGTCTGCCAGTATGGAGGAGAGAAAACATTAATGTTTTGAAACATATTGATACTTCATAATACTATATAATGAAAACAAAATAGTTGCCAGAAAAGCGTACCTTAACACCAGCCTTTTGGCAAAGTCGTACTGCATCTTTTACTCCTGGTCGGCAGGGGTCCTAGAGTCCAGAGGGCATGAGTAAGATAATAATAAGAAATTAAACATACGCCAAATTTCTAGACTGGAAAGCTGAAAGCAATACAAGCCCATCCAAGACAATTACAAGTTCAGGGAAAACCTAAACAATCTTGCACATTCTAAATTACTTTAAGAGTTTCATTCGAATAACCAAGTAGCAAAAGAAAGATGTTTATCTTCTCGTCTGATAATTGAATAGCCATGAATCAAGACAGATAAATGGAGTATTAATAAAATAAGGAAGACTATCAAGATTTTTATTTAATAAAAAAAGAAAAAAGAAAAGCTACAATCTTCAGCCATCAGGAAATTTTGCCATCATATAACATAAATAAAAGAGCAGGTAAGGGCTTCAATCATATTTTTATAACTTCACACATGGCTTCAATCTGCAGAACATTTGTTCTTACAATTGAAAATGAAGTATCGCTTGAAAGAACAAAGACTTACCTTCAAACCAACTATAGCCAACAACACAAGGTCGTCTTCTGGTAGAGCCCACTTACTCAATTGTTCTTCGCCATCAGGAACATTCTCAGGTTCAACAGGTCTATATGCAATTGCAACACAACGTAAACTACGTGAAGCCATATCTTCGATAGCCCTTTTAAAATACTTCATCTGCAAAAAGTAACAAATAGTACAGCATAAATTGCTAATCAAAATCAGAAACATCTTTGTTCTTTAATGGAATCAATAACTTTCATTGAGAAAAAAATGAAAGAATACAAGGAGATACAAGATAAAACAAGCCCATAAAAAAAGGAATTCCTCCTACAAAAAGGGGCACCAAATAAGTAAATAAAAACCAAAAAGATCGATACCAAAGAGTATCAAAATCATTTCAACAAGTTAGCAGAGCGCTAATTATTGAACACATGCAAAAAAAAAAAAGAAGGCTAACATGAAAAAAAAATTAATTAATTAAATTCACATGAAAAGTCTTGAAATAATAATTTTGTGCTATCGTTTCACAAAACCATTCATCCCAAAGCAAAAAGATGTCAGACCTTATCTTCATCTAATTGAACAGATTGATCATGTTCATCCATATACTGTGTGCACGATGCCAAGACTATCTCAGCAGCACCTTTCCAGTGTACACGGACTTGCTCATCCTGTAAAACCGTAGAGTATATTCACATCAGTCCAAATATCTAGCATTTCATCAAAGAACCGATAGGCTGCACTATACAACAAATGAAAAACATCACCCATTAGTAGTTGGGCAATCATGCTTTAATATAGGTCAAACCACACTACATTCACGTACCATTAGTAATTTTTCTTTTTAAAAAAAAAAAAGTTAATACTTGACAAAGAATTAAGACAAGTGGTACACGTAACACAACATAATACTTTAAAACCACAAAATATGTTCCTATATTCAAGAAGATAAAAAGTAAATACTCATTCTTTGTTCAATAATTGGGAGGATCGATTTCCCACCCTTTCTTTCCATCATATAATTTTACCAAGTACCAATTTACCGCATAAAAAGGGAGATGTAAACAATTGATTTGAGAGATCACACTGACCAGAATGCAACAAGGATTTGGATGAAATAAAGGATTCTCACTTTGTCTCACCAACCATTAATTTTCTTTGTCAGAACTCAGAGACATGAACAATCAAAGTAAGACCTCTACACGTTGCAAGTTCTTCAAATAAGAACGAGAAGAATAAAGAACCTCAAATAAACCATTTTTTTTGGAAACTAGACTAGGATATTAGATATTTTGTCTCCTCTCATTGAAATCCGTAGGGGGAACAACATTTTCAAACTAGTGTAACATGAGCTTACGAACATGCTACAATTGACATGTAAAACACCAGAGATAACAACAAAATTGTTTTGATATGGATCTCAAAATTTTTATGGAGCCCAATGAGGGAATTACGTTCTTGTATCTCTACCCGCTACAGACATTTCTTAATATTTTATTCAGAGAAACAATTCCATGGAAAAGAGAAACACAAAAAGATTTAAAGACGGTGAATTTCAGATGACACAGCATAGCTAATTACCCGTTGACCTGCAACACCACCACGTTTTTTATCTGAGCTGAAGGGGAAGACGTGAAGAATTGCAGATTCTGATTGAAGTGCTTCAAAGTTCATTCCCAGCTGTAGCCACATGATGAATATGAATACTGTATAGTACAATTCAATTCTGTAGGAGAGAATGGATGAACTCATCAGAAACGTACCTTGATACCCCAATTAAGAATAGCCTTCTCTGTTGGTGATCCTGTAACCTCCACCTCTCCACCACTCTGAAAATTACAAGACAGATTAGGGTTTCAAACAGGCAACAAGACAAATTATACGTATTTGATGATGACAAAACTGGATTGTAAATTTGAATCCATTTTGTAAAATATTAACACAAAAAACTCAAGGATCTGGAAATTTCAATAGATCTATCAGGAAATATCTGATTAATTTATGAGTACAAAATAATTATTAATTCTTTTAAGCATACCTCAGGTATATATACACTGCCATTTGAGTTTAGAGCAATGCCCTCAATAAGTGTAGAGTGTAACATAGGAGACAACTCTGACTTCTTCTCTGGCGGATCAATCTTCTTCCCACCAGCATAAGCCTCAACAATGGTCATCTAAAAAATTGACCAACAAGGTTAATAGATCTGAAAGGCCAAACAGGGTAATCACAACAAAGAAAGACCATTCCCATCCTAAAAGAATCAATTAAGTATTTCTCTGTTTCATCATTCTCCAAATGCCAAGAAGTTACAAAGGAAATGAACAAATTTTTAGAGAAAGAGAGCTTTAAAATTACAGTCAAGTTAACATCATATACAGGAGAATTTTGAAGATCAAATTCGAGAGAAAACAGACCAAGTTGTCAACAGAATTAAGTAAACTTAAAAATCAAACAAAATTTGTGAAACTTACCTGATTTAAAGTTAAGGTTCCAGTCTTATCACTACAAATAGTTGTAGCAGACCCCATCGTCTCACATGCTGATAGCCTCCGCACCTAACATTAAGCCACATCAAAGTATGTCAACATATGAATAATGAATCTGCACTATCTATTTATCACAAAAGTTCACCCAAGTACGACGATGGAATAAACCAATGAACATACCAATGCCTTGTCTGCCATCATCTTTCTCATTGAGTAAGCAAGACTGCAAGAATAGTCAAAATAATGTTAGATAAAATGTCAAAGAATATAATAAACAAAAAGGCTGAGTGCATTCCTTTATAAGGGAAAAAATTTAACATATAAAGCTGAATACATTTCTAAAGAAGTTTCATTTATACTGCACTGAACTAGTTTACAAACAAATTAGAAATAGAAAGCCCAATTCTACCGCCAGGAAAACCACAAAAAAACAAAGCAACTAAAAAGACACCCACAAGATTGGAGATTTGATGATAATATAGAAATTAAATGTGGGGTATAAAAGTTTTCAAAAAACAATGTGGAGTATAAAAAGAACATGCTTTTCATAAACAAAAAGCATGCGAAATCTTGATGGCAAATAAAGTACACTTACGTTAAGGTTACAGCTAGTGGAAGCCCTTCCGGCACAGCAACCACAACAATGGTCACCTACATGACAAACAATAAAAGCAAAATGTATTGTAGAAGTCGTAAATACACATCCGAGCAGACATGCACATCATTCGTCCATCCTATAAATCTTCCACATTTTTAATTTTAAGGTGTGTAATCACATAATCATCATCCATCAGTCAATCCTCCAAACACTTTTATATACATACCGCAATAGTGACAATTTTGATGGCCCCGTCAACAGCACGACCAACTTTTGTCTGGCCTGGAATAAACTGACGGCTTCCATCTGGATTTTTGGTGTGACCAGTGAAATACCTGCTCGAATGTGTTTGATAAAAAATGAAGTTAAACATGCATCTCCTATCAGTAGAAAAGGACAGAAATAGTAAGCCAGCCTCTCATTTACCTTGTAAGGAGCACAATCAAGACAGCAAAAGCTACTGTGAGTCCAACAATACCAATTAAAGTTGCCACACCATTTAAACGCACCTATTAAAATTCATTAACTGTGAAATAGGAACAACAGAAGATATACCATTGCCGTTGTCTTAAGAAAAAGGAACAAAAAAACAAAACAGGGTTCAGACCTGCAAAGGAGTTTCCTCGCCGTTGTCTTCAGAAATACTTGCCATAAGCAAACCCCATTCAGTATTAACTCCAACACTTGTAACCTGAAATAATATAATGTAGAGAAGTTTAATGCTCTGGGCTTTAAAACTTTACTGTGCCTTACTGTGATTTTTTACTACCCTTTATGTTTGTTATTTTAGCTTAAGCTACTGTCAGTTAATTGCTATTTGCGACTAACTATTTACCAAGTTACCATTGAAACTCCTTGCCATCTTATACTATGAACAAAGACATGTTGCATCCAGTTCAAATACAAATAAAAACCAAGATTAGGATCAAAGCCTTGACAAGCTTAAGGCTCAAATACGTCATCAAGTAAAGCATCAGTTTAGAATGGGGATAGGACCTCCTTCCGATTCCAAGATAAAGAGCTGTTGCAAGGTAATGTAACCCACATGGGCGGAACATTCCCATAGCACTAATCCCACATTAAACAAGTGTTAAACAGCCTTTTAAAGGCGATTCTTGTACCTAAGAATCACAGACACCAACATGCAGCATTTGACACATGTCAATTTCAAGAAACATTAGGCACAGCACAACATATTGGAAACATGTTTTTAGTTTTTTTTAATTAAAAAAAAAAAAAAAAAGTGTGAGCATAAATATTTAACAATGTAAAAACAAAATTCATATTAATAAAATATATATATACTTATATTATAAATTTGAACATCAAATGAGAATACAATTCATTGAATAGGTATATGTGGGAGACAAGTTCATCCCACGGCCTAAGGGCTGTTGCCTTTTGCCCCTCTTTTTTGATGGAATACATTCCTTTTTTACTTATTAAAAAAGAAAAAGGTTTACAAAACAAACTTGAAATAGCATCAAATAACAATATTATGAACTCAATACGGGAAATGAAAGTATTGTTCTCCATTCTCGTCACATTGTTGGAACAAAAATTGTTATGCCACTTTACTTTTCTTTTTTTATTTAAAGAAAGAAAGAAAGAAGAAAAAGGAGAAGGATGGAGCGTGTTAGACATGTCTGCAACAGGAAATTTTCAAATTATTAATAACATAGCTTCAAGTATGTGCATTAACGTGTTAACTGGCATGGCATATACTGTGCCACATAGGTTGGCTGAGGTGAGTATTAAGTGAGGAAATACCGTAAAACAAATTGATAATAAAATTGATAATAATTATCAAAATGTTTGTTTCTTTTCGGTACACTAAAACAAATATTTTATAATTACGTTAAAGAAAAATGGATAAAAGCGCAACTTTGATTGTATATGAATCTTAAAATTTCATGGACTCAAAGTAGTAAAAATGTCTGACTTGAGATAAAAGAAGGAAGTGACGTGATAATGCCAACTTAAGTTACACAAACTCGCTTTTACTCATCCAACACAACTTCAAAGAAAATTGATATAGTTCATGATATAAACTTTTTTTTGAACCAGAAGTCCAACATACGAAGAACCTTCTAAGTGTGCAATTTCAAATCATTGATTACCATATAATCCAAGAAAATGTTATAGCAAGGACAAAGAAATTAATGTTATATATCCAGGCTTAGAAAAGACCGCGCAAAACTAATCATTTAACATCTTTTTCAAGAATTGAACATCCTGCTGTTTAATAGCGAACATGATTCAAATTCATAATTCCCAAGAAATGTTAAATCAAAGAATCGAAAGACTTAAAATGAATAGACAAAACATAGACACACACACACAAACCTAAAAATAACATTGGACTAATTGCAATCCTGAAGGACTGGAAGGGAGAAAACCCCAAAAAAAAATAAACATTTACCAGCATGGTGCCACTACCATCAGCTACTTTGCATCCAGACATCAGGAACGGTTCCTTGCCATGCTTTTGAACCTGCAAATGAAGCAACCTTTCTTCAGATAAAAAAGGGAAAAGAACTTCTGTTCATTTCATTTCATTTAATAAGCCAGACATTTATATACAAAGACTAACAATCTTGCTCTCTCCAGTCATGCTTGATTCATCAATAGCAAGTGAGTGTCCAGAAATTAGGATGCCATCAGCAGGGACCTAACGAAGATCTATCAGCATAACAGTTCTTCATCGAAATGTCAGTTATAAAATACAAAGAGAAAAGAATAGAACTGCGAACCTGATCACCAATATTGAGCGGTATAACATCACCAACAACGATGTCATAAATTGAGACCTCAATTCGACGGCCACCCCTAACGACCTATTTATCCAGTAGGTATTATTAATTTAATAAAAATAAAAAACCAACAATAGTAGAATCAGTAATATAATTGATAGTCATATAAACAGCAAAGATGACCATTTTTAGAAAGAAATGAGAGAATATCATATTAAGATCTAAGAAATAATATACAAAATCATGTGACAAAAGGTCCACATTATTATTAACAAGAAATCTCAATTCCTGAGTAAGCATAAAAATTAAGGAACTCCAGAACTTCTTTGTGAGAAGAACATAAAGCTAGTAGACAGTAAACTTTCGTCAAAGATAATGTAACCAAAACCTATACAGGTGAAAGTTAAACATTTTACTTTTTTTGGAATTCAGATGAAAGTTACCTTCATAGCCCAAGGCTAAAGGACATCAAAAATAATAATAGTAATGATATTAATAAGTGAATCCTAAAATATAATTGGCTTCATTCAGTGGCTCCAAGGTGCACTCAGGCACGCCTTTTGTGCCTTCTAAATGCCATGAACATGTCCATGGCGAGACAGGCACTCACCTTGAGAAGAGGAAAAACGGCAAGGAAGAGAAGAAGAAAAATAAAAGAATGGTGTCTGTGCCTACTGAGTTTTTTTCGCACATGTGATGTTTGTGCATCCCATGTCAATACATGAATTTCAGTTTCTTTTTAGAACTTTCTTCTACCACCTGTCTGGATTTTAGTTTCCCCTCCCTTTAATTAGTTGAACATAGCGTCTTCCTTCCTCAGCCCAAATCATTAACTTTGCACCATGACAGTCCATCTCTGATTCATCCCCAATGCTCTCTTGTCTCTTCCTCTATTCAATTCCATTCGCTCTCAACCCAGCAAACTGACCCACCTTGCCTGAATATTTCTTTTCTTAGCAAACAGTTGAACCGATCGAACCGAAGCATCAATCTATTGGTCTAATCAAAGCTCTCTAGTTTCTCTTTCTTTTCACATTGAGTTTGGCTTTAGTTTAACTCTAGAATCAAGCCAAACCAACCCATGAATGCAGCTCTCTTCCAAAATCTCAACCTATATATCCATCTCTACACCCTAACATTATCCAAAGTGATTTGGAAAGATAAGAATCCAAGAAAGCAAGGATCTTTATTTGGGTTTATTTGAAAGTATAAACACTCGTGAAAAGAATTCAGAAAACAAGCCCCCTGTAAGCTCTCTCCCCAAATTGGTGCTCCATTTGAGGTGGTGGAAGTCCTTCGTCATGACATCATTAGAAGCTTTAGAGCACTTGGATGGAGAAGAGAGAAAGAACTCTCACTTATTCAACCTCATATATTCATAGCTGCCACCTGCCGCAGGCTCAGTAAATGGTTCTGTACTTATCCTCAAATAATGAATGTATTAATTGAAGCCCCCAAGCAAGAACCATAGTAGGGGGAAATTACAAGAAAGAATCCAAAATTAACAAAATAGTTATGAAGACATTTTCTGGACCAAAAAGAACTACTACAAGTACAATTCAACCTTCAAGATTACCCCAAAGAAAAATTAACGACTGCAGGCATGTGGTGATAATGACTAGAACGATTACTTCAAAGTTTCAGTACATTGAACGTACCTCCACTTGTATGTTCCTCTTCTCCTTATTCAAGTTCTGAAATTGAAGAGATTGACGATAGTCACTAATAGCTGGGGGAAAAAAGCAAACATAGAAAAGATAAAATAATTGTCAGTGAAAAGATTTTTATGTAGTTGTAAAGGAGATCAGTGAATAAAATATTAAATCACAAATAGAAAATTATTTTTAAAAAATTATGTATTTTCTGTATTTACAAGAGAAACTGTTTTCAGTCTTTAAAACTATTGTAAAACAAAATGTGAAAAACTGTGTGGCTACAACCACAAAGTATTCATAGTTACTTTCTTAGCCTGTCCAATACAAAGAAAATGCATTAGGCCCTGCTGTCCATCATCAATAATAAAACTATAGTTGCTTCATTGCTTCATAATAGATCTGACTGATACTCACTTTTTGTAGAGGTGGAAATTAAAATAAAAAGTTAAAAAAAGCAACGACCAATGTCCGTTCAGTTGATTTCAGCTTTGGTTTTTTAAACATCAATACCAAAAGATTGACTTCATCGGTTCAGATCAGTTTTTTATCTAATAAAACTGAACACTGATTGTATATTAAGCTAGTTGTCAACAACATTTGCATTTCAACTCTCTCTCTCTCTAGGCAATTTCAGTTTTCTCTCCCTCTCAATGCAATTTCAACTGTTTCTCTTCTTGCCATCCCTCTCTCTCAAACTTGTCTTCTCTTTGCTCCTTTTCACCCAAGCCATCTTAAATCTTGTGCATCAACACAAACTCCTTGCACTCACTGGACATGTCAATGTGATCAACAAGTACAATCTTGCCGAGATTTGTAATCTCTAGCTCTTCCTTTCGTTGAAGAACCTAAAGGCATGGGAATGAGCATCTCAACCAATCGGTTAGTTTTGGTTTCGGTTTTGGTTTTGGTTGTGGGACACTCTTTGTGCTGCACAGACGCTAGGTCACATCTAATTGAAGACTGAGTTGATTAACACCTCAAAACAACCAAACCAAAACAACAAACTGTTTTTCAGGTTGACAATTTGATTGACATGATTGTCAGCCATCTATTGTTTTGGCCGTTTCAACTCTAAAATGAGCTGAACCCGCAAATACCCACCCCTCACTGAAATAACTAAAACAACGCAAGTGAATCAGAAAGAACACAGAATACCATAACCATAAGCACGAAACACAATGTAAATGAAAACAATAAAAAGCAACCAATGTGTAACACCTGTTACGACAATGACAAGAATAACTGCAAAAGCAATGCTTCCACCATCATACCAGCCTTCCTTGATTCCCTGTTCAGAAACCCAAAATTTTCAAATGTTAATGCACTGTTAAAATGTCTTTTCAACAATATAACGTACACCAAGCCCAGTGAGGTTATACTAGAATCCTACTAAGACATGAAAAATGAAAAGAAATCTCACCTCAGTCTTTATGCCTAGCACCAACGAAGCAACAGCAGCTATCATCAATATGATCAATGTAAGATCTTGCCAAGCTTCCCAGAGAAACCTCTACAAGAAAGCGAAAAAGGTAAACATTTATTAAGAAGTTTTTGCCACTGGAAGCAGAAGAAACAAATATATGCTTGTGCAACTAACAGAGAAACAGAGAGCAAAGATAACGGCTGACAAACCAACCATAGTACAATTATGTTCTGGGAGTTTCAACAAAGTGATGAGGCATTCGGAGTATTTAGGATAGAAGCCAAGAGGAAGTTACAAAGAGAACACAGTCTATTAATCACATAGCAAAAATTACTTCCACCTACTGATTTTGCATTATGTCTACATTTTAGGTGTGTTTTCAAAAACAGAGCCAAGCTCTGAAAACCAAAATAGGTAGGCACAAAACTGGTGTTTGAAAATTGAACTTAT
This sequence comes from Citrullus colocynthis, assembly GCA_031780015.1. Classification (NCBI taxonomy): domain Eukaryota; kingdom Viridiplantae; phylum Streptophyta; class Magnoliopsida; order Cucurbitales; family Cucurbitaceae; genus Citrullus; species Citrullus colocynthis. Next base: position 187,551 of record QLSR01000593.1, on the reverse strand, counting down.
AAACCCTATTTTCAACTTATAAGTTTTTTTTGTTTTGTTATTCCCTGACAACCAATAATTTTTCAAAACCAATCCAAATTCTGAAAACTAAGAAAAGTAGTTATTAAAAACCTTTCTTAAAAAAATTGACAAATAATTCAAATGTTGCTAGGTGAAAACCATAGTAACAAAATTGGGAGGAAAAAAGATCTTTGCTATACAGTAATTCCTTATCAGTAGTTAGCTAATATACTACAAAACCTGTTTCTTTCATGAATTTTCATTAGATAAGCCCATAAATAACAAGAAAGCTTTAAATTTAACTTATCACAAAACCCTCCGTCTTCTAAGGAATTAGAAGAGTTGGAAACTTGAGAGTAGGGAAAAATTAGTAATAGATAATCCTAACTGGTTCCACACATCAATATAACTACTAGTGTGAGAATTACCCAAAAACTCCTTCCCGGTTTCTGGGGATATGTGTTTGAACCATACATGTTTCTCCGTTTCAATAAATCAGAATCATCACCAATTATCCCCTTCTCTAAATTTGATTGTAACATATCCGCTACCCCTTTAACCTGATGAAATCATTCAACTCATCCATTAGATAAAATATTTATATGATGGAAATTATCAAAAGGATAATTAAGTTCTCTAAAAAGGAAAACTAACCCCTCCATACTGCTCCAGAGCTTCAACATTACGATCCTTTACCAACACAGCCAGTTGCTCTGGTCCAACTGAAAACTCACCATTTGGAGCTTCTGCTGCTGCAGGTCCTGGTCCCAAAGGAACCTCATTCAATCAGAGAGCAAAACAGAGAACAGCAACCATTTATAACAGTCCAACATAAACACAAAAAAAAAAAAAAAAAAAAAAAAAAAAAAAAAAAAAAAAAA
>QLSR01000593.1:160445-172249 GCA_031780015.1 Citrullus colocynthis | reverse complement strand
TTTTTTTTTTTTTTTTTTTTTTTTTAGAGAAAAAGAAGAAAGACACACTGTGATTATGATATCATACGACGACTTTAATATTGATATGTCAAAAGAAGTGGCTAGAAACATCTTTCATGAAACTTAGCTAACTAATGACTCGTTATATAATATATTATTGGGTAAAGATTAGAAGAATGAGAGGAAAAAGGATTGATTCCAAAAAACATGAAAAGACAAAAGGGGGAGGGCAAAGAAAGAAAAAAGGAAAAAGAAGAAAAAAGGGCATGTATTCTTCTTCTCCCACTCTGAATTTTAAGACTTGAAAAGAGAGAGATAAGATTTTTATTTCAGGAATATTTTTACCTTTGAATTTTTTGTGGGTATTAGATGCAAATTCAATGTAAAAAGAATGCAAATATTATATATTCCCTATTTGAAGGTATCAACATGATGCTCATTGTTTTTAATATTACATATGGCAGAGTAGTTATTAGTTTTGATTTTAACAAAAGCATGCACTTAATCAACCATTAAGAATATGACACGTGTCATATTTGTGGTTGAAATATCTCAATAATAATTAGATTGAATATATATAAGTAGTATTACTCAAATGGCCCCACCCCACTGCCACCATTAATTACTAAAAATAATTAATTTAGTAGCATAATTAACACACAAATAAAGAAAAAAATCAGCCATATAATTCTAATACATTTGGTAGACTAGAATATTTTTTTCTTTAGTTCAACTATTGTAAGGTGAGACATCAAATAACTATTGACCTTTGATACGATAAATTTTAGTACATGATTTGAGTAATATATATGTATATATATATAAAAAGAGAGATTACGTCAATCGTGGTGCATGGGATGATGATGAAGAAATTGAATATATATATATATATATATATATATATTTTTTGTTGTTTAGTGGAGCAATAGTGAAAAAGAAAGGAACGTACCCGAATGATTAAGGAGAAGAGAGGTGAAGGAAGAAAGGGAAATGCTATAAGAGAAAGCTAAGCAAATAGAGTTGTAGAGAATATATATAGAGAATTTAGGTGGTACTAGGATAGATAGAGGATTGTTTTATTTTTACAAGTAAGGATTAGGTACCTTCATAAAGGGGTGAATCTATTAAGTGTCCTAGGGGCACGTGCCCATTCAACTGTTGACGTTTTATATACATATATATTCATTTTGATTCAGTATTAAAAAGATTATTTGTAGTCTAAATATATTTATATTTTTCTTCATTGTAATCCGTATGGTAGCTTTGTCATAGTGATTTCTAATATTAGCTGCTCATTAAATCCAAGTTTGATTCTTTGCAAGACACCTTTTTGTTTTTGTTTTGTTTTTTTGTTTTTTCTTTGGAATTGTGATAATTTTAATTTTTCAATATATGTATATAGTTATATGTTATATATTTTAAGAATTATTCACCATACACATAATTATATATTATTTTAATTCTCAATTTCTTTTTTGAAAAAATATATTATATTTTAATTTTTAATACACTTGAGACAAGTGAGAAAATTTTAATTTCATTTTATTTTAATTTTGTTTACCTATAGATGTGGAGATATAGAAATATTTTTGGATCTTTATAAAATTCTTTTACATAAATTGATTGAAGGATTTTTTTGTTTATATATTTAAGTAAATAATTTTATAAAGGTTTATATTCTATAATAATTTCGTAAAATATTACTTAATTAAGTTATCATATATCAATGCATCTAAATTGCTTTTATAAAGATTAAAGTACAAATTTAGTCTCTAAGTTTTTGAAAATTTTAATAAATATATTCATAAACTTTTAATTTTAAATTTCGTCCCTTAAAAAAATGTCTAATAAATATATAAATTTATAATTTTTTATCTAATAGATCTTAAGAATATTAGATTTTTTAAAAAAAGAAGTTAACTATTTTATAGAACAAATAAAAATTAGTTTTGTCTAATGAAATCTTAAAATATAAAATTTGGAGTTAATATAGATATATCAATTTTAAAAAGATGTCCAATTGTATTTATTAAACACAAAGATAAATTTAATGTATAATATACTTGTTAACTTCCACTATCATCTTCTATGTAAGAGACCTGCTAAATACAAAATTGATATTTTAGAAATCTCCTAAATGTAAAAAATAGAGATTTTAGAGACCTATTAAACATTTTTTTAAAAATGTTTTAGAACAATATTTAAAGACACATCTAGAAGGTCATGCACTAAATTTTTAACCTTAGTGCCTTTTAACACGAAGTTCTGTATCCGCCACTAATTAACGATCCTCTATATATATATATATATATATATATATATATATATATATGTTAATGTGGTGAATTTTTTTTCTTTTTCCAACTAGCATCCCAACATACAATTTAAACTGGTAGGTATATATTGAGAATTATCGTCCTTATTAATAATGTTGTACTTCTAAAAGTTATAAAATGTGACCTAAATAAATATAATGACTTAGTTGGTCAAGGCTTTTTTCTTTTCAAAAAAAAAATTGAAAAAAGATGTGATAATTGTCAATTTTTCAATTTTATTCTTATTTTTTAAAAAAAATATTCAAATTTGTATTGAGGGTTAAATATCAATGTCTATCGTTGATAGATAGTAACATTTTTACTGTATGTATAAATAAATTTGCTCATTTACTATATTTAAAAACAACTTTTAATGGAATAAAATTATTAAGTTAAGAGGAGAATTTAAAACACATGAAAATGAAAAGAGTTGTTAGTTGAGAGAAGTAATAGGTCTAGTTTTATCCATCTAAAATATTCTTATATCTTCCTTTTTACTCTCTAGCTTTACCTTTGTTTCCTTAATCTATCTCCATTCAGTCACTTCCCCAATTTACTTTCTTTTTCTTTATTAAAATAATAATATAAAAAAACTTTTGTTGGGTTGAGGATTAAGTTTTCTTTTTCTTTCTTTCTTCTTTTTTTTTTTTTAATAAAAAAAAGTTTTAGGTCCAAGGACATATGACAAGTTATTCATCTTCCATTCTATTTGAAAGCTTATTTATTTATTTATTTTTATTTTTATTTTTATTTTTAGGTAGAGGTTCAATCCAAACAACTTACACATTTTTACATCACCTTATTAATTATATATTTCCTCCTAGCATATTTTCTTAGCAATGGCGTGGTTGGTTAAGCATTATAATCTCAATCAAAATATTTAAGGTTTAAAATTTTTTTATTAAAAAAAATAATATATATATATAAAAAGATATGTTTTTGACAAAATTTGTGGGTAGATAAATCGAACTTCCAACCTCAAAATGAATAGTACGGATTTTGTTCCAATTGAATAGGCTTATTTCAACATTCAAGATTTAAATCTTAAGCACTTCTCACATATAGCTAAATTAAGGGAAAATAAAAAAAAGAAAAAAAAGCAATAAATTATTAAATTCAAAAACTTTGGTCGAATTTCAAATCATCTTAATTTTTGTTCCTCCCTTGCTCCATAGAAAAAAAACTTTTGAAAAACAAGAATAATGGAAAGGAGGTATTTGTCAAATACAACCAAATAAACCAAACTATTTACAAATATAAAAAAATTTCATTGTCTATTAATAATAGATTGCGATAGATAGTGAAATTTTTTATATTATAAATAGTTTGATATTTCTTCTATTTGTAATAATTTATTTAAAGAAAACTATTAGGCATCAATTTTGATGACGAAAAATCAAAGGGAAAAAGAATCTATTAGTTACACATATCTTTATGGTGATCTATACATATTCACGTATTTAAATGAACAATAATAATAGCAATGAAAATATTGATTGAGAGGTGTATTTTGCAAATTATCAAAGAAAACTTTTTTTTTTTTTTTTTTTATCCAGATTGGGCTACACTTATCTTTTGCACACTGCTTACACACCACTCCATGAATATATGCCACGTGTTAAAATATTTTTTTCTTTTTCTTTTTATTATATACAAGTATGAGAAACATGAAAATAAGTGCAACTAGGTTGCACTCAATCATTGCCTTCAATCAAATCGAAAACTTCACAAACATAGCATAGTTCGATTGACACGAATATGCACCCTCCGTCCCAATAAAAAATCCAAAATTATTTAATCCTATTCAACGAAATAATAATAGTAATAAATAAACTTAGGTAGATATAATATAAATAATTTTTTTTCTTTATAGTTTTGAGAATCAATTTTCCAACTGGTAATAGACTTTTTTATTTTTCTTTTTTTTTTTTTTTTAAAAAAAAAATTCTTTTCTCCTCAAAGACAACTGCGGGAGATTTTAAAATGTAAATATACTTATTCTAACCTTACCTGAATTGAAACACACTACATTCTTTTAAATTTTAAAATAGAAACTCTCACTTTCACTTTTACTTTATTCTCTCTCTTTAACAAGACATCACTTAATTATTTACGTTTTACCCATCATTTTATTTTTTAAAATTAAATTCATAAAAACTATTCCTATTTAGTTTTTATGTTTTGATTACCCTTTCACTCATGTTAAGTTTTAAAAACTAAAAAAAATCACTTTTCAAAAACGTGTTTTTATTTTTATAATTTGTTTAAGAATTCAAGTGCTTCTTTAAAATAGGTAAAAATCATAAGGAAAAAATTGTAAGGTAACAAACATAAATTTCAAAAATAAAAAAACGAAATTGTTATCAAACGAAACTTATTTTATTTAGTTTATAAAATTTGCCTTGATTTTTTAAACCAAAGTAGAAAATGGATAACAAAATATAGATATGGGCAAAATAAGTGTTTATAAACTTACTTTTTAAAATCTAAAAACTAAAATTCAAATAGTTATCCACAAGGTCTTAATTCGTTTTATTGTAGTTTTTAAAAATTATGCTTATAAATCTTACTTGAAAAATTTTATAGTACTATGGAAGTACCATACTCTCTTTATTCACACTCAAGATATATTGGGATCTATTTACATTAATGTGAGGTTCGGTAATATTTATGAAAACAATTGTATCATGTGACAAAGGGAGTACCGTAATATTAAAAATTTTCCTTACTTTAGTTTATTTGTTTTGTTATTTACTTTTGAAAGTTTTTTCAAAATTTAAACAAAAAATTGGAAACTAATTGCAAAAAGTAGTTATTAGAAATTTGTTTTTGTTTTTTTAAATTTGACAAAGAATTCAAATTTTTACTTTAAGAAAATGAAAATAATGTAGAAAGCTTACGGAAAAACAAACACAATTTAAAAAAATAAAAATAAAAAACTAAATAATTATTAAATATGAGATATTAAAAAGGAATAAACAAGAAACAAAAGACAAAAGACTTTACCAGACATTTTTTATTTTATTTTTAATTTTTAAAATTAATGTTCAAATTTGGCACTTATGTTTTAAATAAAAAAGAAAAATAGCCAAAATGAGACAAAGTGATATTGACATTTGCTTTGTCCCTTAAAGTTGACGGTTTAATTTTCCACTCTGTAATTGTCGTACTCAAAAAAAAAAAAAAAATAATTAAACGCATATAAACGAGTGTTATCATTTGTCAATATAAATATAATTCAACTAACATAAAGGATGTGCTATCAATTTTAAAGTAAAAAATTCGAATTGCGAACTCGTAATAAACTCAAAAATCAAATATTATGATGAAAATGAAATCAAACGGCACTAACACAAAATTTTCAACCAGAGGCATAATAAAATTAATAAATTTTAACCTCGTACCTTCATATATTCTAACTTTATTAAAATGGAGAGTCTAACAACTCCTAAGAAAATTAGGTAATTTAATTTTTTCTATAAAAGCCATGTTGATATTTTCGAGATTGCGTCTTTTGACAATGTGTCTAATTTTTTACTGACAAATTAATGAAAAAGAGATACATAGTCAACTAAATCTAAAAAACAAACATGAAGATTCTTCAAAATAAATAAATAAATAATAAAAGGAAGCAAAAATTGAAAAAGATTTCTCACTTCAAGATAAATTAAAATACGAGGACTTGGATTTTTTTTTTTAAAGTATTTATAATATAATATTGAATTCAAACTTTGTCGTCCTTCTTATTTTTTAATTATTGAAAAACTGGAGTCTACATTAAAACACTATTTTATCTTTTTAATTAAAAAAAAAAGGAAAAAGAAAAAAAGAAAAAAGGCACTATTTTGTCCCAATGCTTTTATAAAATAAGTTCGTGTTGGTAGTTGTTTTGTTGTTTGGTTGTGTCCAATTTCTAAGAAATATTTATTTAATAACTTTTTTTTCCCTTTTCGTAATTTCTCTCTCTCTCTCTCTCTCTCTCTCTTTTTCCCTTCTAGAAACAATGTTCTCAAAATGTTGAAGATTTAATTCTCTTCTTTAAAAAATTGTGCTTGTTTTTTGTTTAATTTTTTTTTAGTGTTTGAAAAGATACATATTTGGTAACTATTTTTAAATTAAAAATGTAAAAATATTACATGAAAGCACGTTTTTTTAATTTATCTATCGAAAATGTTTATGTTATATTTATTTTCAGATATTCAAATAATAAATGACAAACTAATGCTTTTATTATTTGGTTTTGTTTTTTTCAAAATGTTTACAAAATTTTCGAAACGTAGTTGAAAAACGAGACATAAGAAACAAAATCAAGTAGCCAAACACCTCTACAGTCTATAAACAAAACTTTATCAAAGGGTCTTAGTTTCTTGGTCATTGTTTATAATAGCAAATAAAAATATTATTTTATAAATCTAAACTTACAAAGCATATTTTTCAGTCTTTTTTTTTTTTTTTTTTTTTTAAAAAAAAAAATATAGCAAACGAGTGCTTGTTTCCACGAAAAAGAAAAATAAAAAAAGAACAATATCAAATCATGTCTCATGTATTTGATAATCCGTTCTATTTACTTATTTTTCATGAAGTTCATTTCTGCAAAAGTAAAAGTTTTAACCAAAGGTTAGAAGGAAAAAAAAAATTATAATATTTATATTTTGTAATTTTCAAATTTAGTCCAGAGTTGTTTCTATGAAATTTGATCTAATATAAATCAATGGAAGACCAAACTAGATATACCTTTAATTGATCAACGCATTATATATTATATAATGACTAAAAGACACTATAGTTGAATTTAAAAAAAGAAAAAAGAAAAAAAGAAGAAAGAAAAGAAAAGAAAAGAAATTAAAAATTAAATCCAATATTTCCGAATTCAACAATAGCAAAAAGAAACAAAATCATGAATCATGATCCACTTTTGAGAAAAAGTTCTACAAAAAACAAGGTCAAAATCAGCTCAATCCCTCCCTTCCACATTCTTGTAATAAAGTGCGAGTCTATCCATCCTATATATTTTTGGAGTAAAAATGAAAAACTAACGATTCATCTAAGTCCTAAACTTTCATTACAGAATTAATATTTAATTTACAACATTTGTTAATAGTTTGTAACTATTTTAATTTGATTCCATTCAAAAAAATCCTATCAAAGTAGTAAAAAAAAATTATTATGTAATACATTCTCAATAAGTAAAGAGAACCGGAAGACGACGAGCCCAATGAATATAAAACCACTTATATTTAATGAAACGTGGCTATGATCTATTTGCAAGGTCGGAGTATTTAGGTGGCTTATAAGTATTCGTCTTGTTGCTCTAGGGTTATCCTTCATGTTCAGGATAGTTTGAGATTCTTAGTTCAATTTTCTATTGGTAATGAGCAACAATGTTCGATTTGGTATGCCCCTTAATTTGAGGGGGGTCCAGCCTTCAACAGTTTAGTACTGCAGTATCTTAAAAGTTGATAGTTTCCTTCATGCAAATGTGAGTGGTTTTTTGTATCTTGATGGGACTTGGGATTGATCTACTAACTCTAGAGAGCTAGTTGACCTGTCCGTGCAAGTACATCTGATTAAGGTTGAGGTTGTTCGGGAGGTTAGTGTAACGTGACTCCCATATCATTCTAATGTGTTTTCAGTCGCTAGTACTGGGGAGTTATTACGTCCTAGGCATTTTGTGGTGTCTCGGGCAAGTCTTCTTTCGTTTGGAGGTAATATCCCTAGGCACTCGTTCATTTTTTGGTTGGCTATTCAGAATCATTTGCAGGCTCGTGATCGTGTTCGTTAGTGGTGTTTTGATATTCCTAGTAACTATGTTTTTGTGTAATGATGGTGCTGAGTCTAGGGATCATTTATTCTTTGAATGTCCTTTAATGAGGCTATCTGGGGCCACATGCTTTTCGTGGGGTAGGTGCTCATATAGAATTTCATATTTGGATACGTAGCTCTCTTGAGTTTGACAATTTAGTTCAGGGAAGCGACTAAGGCGTATAGTTTGGAGAGTTGCTGTTTAGTGTGCTATTATTTACCATGTTTGGCACGAGCGAGATATGTGAGTCCAAGATGTCATTATGCTTCTGCCCTATGTGATTAGTCTGGTTTTTCGGTTTGAGATTTTTATTTGTTGTTCTAAGTAGATTGGGCATCTCTTATGAGGAACCAAGAGGACTCTTTGCCTTAGGACCTTTTTTCTTGAGTTGTTGTTGTTGTTTTTTTTTTTTTTTTTTTTTGTGTATTTGGATGATTTTCGCCTTTCATCGTTACCTTGTGTTTTGGTAGTGTTTTGTTTGTGCTTTAACCTCCTCTCTTTTAGTAATATATTACATTTGCAATATATATATATATATATATATTTTTGATTCCCACTTTTTTCTATAATTTACATACCACTTTTTTTGTTTTTTTTATGTAATTTACATAATTAATCCTTACATGTGTGAAAATTATATATTAATGATTTTGAACAAAATTCTAATGGAAGGTTTAACAAATTAAATAACTTATGAAAATTTAGGATTTAATTTGATACAATTATTAGTTTGAAGTTATTGTTGAGACAACCCTAAACTTTATGGTTATAAATCAATATCTGCTCTAGATAAAAAAAATTGTTATCACTTCACAAAACAAAGTATTGTTTTTTTGGTTTTTTTCTTTTATAAAATATATGAATTCAGCGGATAAGGCCTATGATCTCTTGATGATCAAGAGTGTATCGAATTATATGTTACGTGCAATGAATGATTTCTCAACTTAATTATGAAACAAATATTCTTTTATTATGATTGTGATAATTGGCTAGAAACTATTTCATTACTTTAAAAAGTGTAATTTTTAAAATTTAAATTTAAACTATTTTGATTTATAGTTTTTACCGAAATAATTACTGAGTCTCCTAAAATGAAGACAAGATCTACCAGAAATAATAAAACTTAAATAGGCTGGAGAAAAAAATGTTCTTGTTATATAAAAAATCTTTAAAATTAATGACTACATAAAAAGATTTTAGCAATATTTTATCATACAGAAACTATTTCAAGAAAAAAGAAACTATTTAGCTTTTAATAGTTATTGCAAATAATGTAATTTATATTTGCTAAAATATTTTCACTTTTTATCATACAAAAAACTGAGCTATATATTTTCTTATGCTAGGATGTATGTTCTCTATAGTTAATATTATTATTATTATTTTTGGAAAATGTGGGATAGAAAATAAAACCGTAGATCTCAATTAATAGTACAAATTTATGCCAGTTAAATTATGTTCTGTTTAGCATTTTTTTTATTTAATAAATTAAATATAAAAGAAGAGTCTTTTTTAAGGTTTTAGATAAGAATTCTAACATAAATATAATAGCTTAGCAACATTTTATCATTTTTTTTTTAATGTTTGATTCTGCAGTTTATTATTAATTTGAAATCAGTATATTACTTATTACAATTACTTTGTATTGAAGTTCACATTTATTATGTCTAGAAATAAAAAGTTTACATTTATTCCCAACAAAATTTTGAGGACTGCTTTTCAGGAAAAAAAAAAATTGAAGAAAGAGTTACTACTTTTAATGGTATAAATGCCTACTTTATAATTTAATTTTTTAAAATAAAAAAACTAGAAAATGGTTGACTTGAGATTGTATATATATCTTTTTTTTCCATAGACAAGACTTGTAGTATATATTGTATATGATAGATGTAGATCAAGACACAAATAAAAAAACAAATAAACTGGTAAAAAAAAAGAGGAAAAAAAAAAAACAAAAGAAATTATTATGAATGAAAAAAAATATCAAACTATTTATAAATACGGAAAAATTTTATTAAGCGGTAGATGTCTATCGCAGTTTATCGTGCAGTAATAAAGGTCTGAAATTTTTTTATATTTATAAATATTTTAGCTCATTTTGCTATATTTAAAAATAACTAAAAAGTCCAAAAGAAAAGAGTCCTCTCAAGTCTCCTCATAGGAGCTCCCAGACATCTAGAGAAGTAAAGAAATACCTCAAATCGTACAATTTGATTAACCACTCGGCCAAGACACGCGATATTGTGGTGTAATATTTTTATTTTCGAAATTGAATTATTTTTTCAAAGTGAATATGAAATTATGGAATTTTAAATTAAATTTTAACAATACATAAAACATCGATGCAATAACATCTCATTATTTGTGCGATGGTTGGAACTGGTATTGAAATAATGAAATTCTACTTGTCAAAAGAAAAATAAAGTTTTAATAAAAGGCCACAACTAAGAATTTCGAGGTGATATTTTCTTTTAAAAAAGATCACTTATGTTCAGAAATTAAAATAAAAGAATCACATCAAGCATGTCAGTATCAATTTTTATTTTGTATTTTCAGTTTTATTTTGAATATTATATTATATCTTTGCAAATAAAAAGGTTATATTATCTTTTTCTTAAATAAGTTTTCGTATGACAAAACATTTTCTTGTTTTTGTTAGAACTCCTTATCTTTTCATACTTATTTTGTTTTTGGCCCTAAATGTTTACATATTTTCTTTTAGTACATAAATTTCAATGGTTGTATATTTTAGTCCTAAGCTCTGCCAAAATATTATCAATGGATAAACCTGTGTGGATGTCCAATTCTTATTAAAGACTAATGTCAAAGTCCGCACAATATATATATATATGTGTATATATATTTATTCTTTTTGTTACAAAGTTTAGTAATCATCATAAATATTTAAAAAAGAATTACTTTTTATTTTGGTTAAAAGGGAAAAAGGTGATTGGTTGGGTGATGCAATAATATGTCACTATTTAAGAGCTTTACAGCACCATATTGGAGCACAAAGTAAAGAAGACGTAACCTCTTCTTGGGAAGTTAACAGGAAGTTTCCTCCCCATTATTATTATTATTTTTTTAAAGCATCCTCAAGTTCCTTAAAAAAAAATAAATAAAAAAAAGTGATTTTTTAAAGATTCGAACTTCTGATTTATTAGTCTCGCAGTTAAATGAAGGAGCAAAGTTGGAGAGTTTGACTGTGTTTTGATTTTGATTTATATCCTAAAATTAGAGTTTAAGGTTGTTGAAGCTTCTACATCAACCCACCCACAATGAATCCAAAAAGCAAAAGAAAAAAAGAAGAAAAGAGATAGATGGTAAAATATATATATATATATTTAACAACTAACAAAGATGCAAAAAAAGATGAAGAAGAAGAATGGAGAGAAAGAAAGAAAAAGAAATAATAAATAATAATAATAATAAAAAAATTAAGAGTAATAAGATAAAAATGTAAGGAAAAGGGTTTAGAGTTGTATATATGCTTACCTTGTGGAGGCAGAAACCCACAAACCAAGAAACAAATTTGATCCTTTTGCTTTCAATTTCACCAAGCAACCTCCCTTCTCTCCAAGCAATCCACCATCCTTTTCTATTTGGATATTCCACACCCAACTCACTAACCCCTTTATACTTATTTATACAACTATTCCCCCCCCCCCCCCCCCCCCCCCCCCCCC
>QLSR01000593.1:125934-148577 GCA_031780015.1 Citrullus colocynthis | reverse complement strand
AAAAAAAAAAAAAAAAAAAAAAAAAAAAACTAAATGATTATCAAACATTGTCTACTTTTTTTAGTTTTCGAATATTTGTATACAAATTAGGTGATTTTCCATATATATCAACTTGATATCATTCAAAATGTCAACTTTTTCTCAAATTTTAACTGTGGTTATTTTTTTTCTTTCTATTATTATTAAACTTACTTCTTTCCTACTCAAATAATTAAACCTACTAAAGTGACCGACATACTAATAATAGGGAAAAATAGTAAACAAATTTATAGAAATTAAGCATAAGGGGATTTCACATACAAAGGGGATTTGAAAGATACATGATTTTAAAGATTTTTTGTTTTAAAAAAATTGAAAAGATATAAGGTGGCTAAAAAAATTGACATGCACTGTAACAACAAATGAAATTAACAGATGATTAAAGAGAATTGCTCAAAGGAGTTGGTAACACAGTTCAATGATAAACCACATACATCTATGGGCAGTATGCCCAAGAAAGATAATCCACTAATATTAAAATGTTAAGCGATTACAACAAAATACTTATATGTAAAGCAACAATTTCTACGGTGACTCTTGCAGAGCTTAACAAGCTAACCACCTAAACCCCCTCTAGATGTGAGACTCCCTCTAAGTATACTTAGGCTCCTACTATATTTATCAATTTTTACCTATTTACATTAAAAATGTCATGTGGTAGATTTATCATTATGATAAGGGTAATTGCATTGGGTATCACTTTTAGGAATAATAATTAAGCGTATAACAATATTTTTTAAAAAAATTGCAAATATAGCAAAATCTATCAATGATGAACTTCTCTAAATTTTATCATATTTGTAATTTGTTTTGCATTGTGCTATATTTGCAAATAATTTGAAAAACTAATTATTTACAACTTCTCCTTATAATAATTAAACTGTTGAATTGTAATAAGTAAATCAATGTGGACAATTTATTAAGATAACCATTGAACATCATCCACACAACAATTCTTACACATGTAGATTTCTTCAAATATAGGATTTAAAAATGGATGATTAAAATTGAATATAGTTATCATCAAGGTTTAAAATATTAATGTCGATAGAAATTTCGGGAAAAACTATGGAACTTGATGGAAATTATTATAATTAGTTAATGAAAAGAGATTGTGGCTTAATTAGATTATAATTAACCATTTTTAATCACAATTTCTATAAAGCAAGACAATATTTAGATGTCCATTGTAAATGTATGTGCAAATGTTGATGTGAGAGCATAAATTTAAAAGTAAATTTTGAAGTGAAAATTACGAAAGTTTTGTATAGTAAAAGAAAAAACTCACATCAATTCAATTTTGAAGTGAAATGATATGAAAATTTTATGAAAAATGTTTGATTGAAATTGAAATCTATCCCAATTAAGATTTGGATGAAAGAATATTAAAATATAAAAAATAAGGAGATTTAGGCCTCCCAAAAATTAAAAAATTAAAAAAAAAAGTTGCAAGTGAAGTTGCAACCTATTTTTGGCCAAATTTTCCACCATACCTAGAGGCTGGCAGAGAGTTAGAGATTTTAGCTTTTAAAAAAAAATCTCTTTTACCGAAAAAAACAATTACATATCCATAAATATTTTGTAAACAACTATATTTTTCTAAATATTTTTTTAAACTACTATATTTTTGTAAATTTTCTCCAAAAGTGTTGTTTCTCATTTCTTATAAACTGAAAATAAGAATAACCATTTATGTTTTTTCCCTACTTTTTTTATAGTTTAAATATAATTTAGTTATATAACAATATAAAATATATTGAAAACACTTATTAAAAGTCTACTTAATCCAACATAGAAGTCTCAATGCAAAATTAATAATAATTAAATTGTCAATTCGTGTAAATGTTACTAAAATTTGATTTGTCATGTCACTTCTCACTGAATCATTCACTTTAAATGATGTAACTTCATATCCGATTCAATTATATACTTCTGGATAAATTTTGTGGTTGTAAAGTAGTAAAAGTGAGACTAAATACATGTTTTAATGAGCAAACTTTTAACTAGTCTTAAATGTATTAAAAATTAAAATAATATATTAATGTATATGAAAAAATTTAAAATTCAAATTTAAAATAATATAAATATACTTATTAAATTTATATGACAAAATTTATAATTCAAAATAAAAATAATATAAATATACATATTATGAAATTAAGAAATAAAACCAATCAAGTGTACAAACCAAATTAAAAAATTATATAAATATATATATTGAACTATTGGACAAAGTTAAAATTCAAAATTAAAATGATAAATAGAAAAATAATTAACAAAAGTTTGCATAATGTAATATAAATAATAAATTATACGTGTACATCGTGACTTCAACAAAAGATCTCTAGACAATAGGCATCTCCTAGTTTTCACCCATTAAGCGAAAAATAAAAGATCAAAGTGAAATTCGAAGGGTAATTGTTTAAAATGATAAAATTACTATATATGTTTTTAAATATAATAAAATGTCACTGTCTATTAGTGATATATACTGATATACATCTATCATTGTTATTGATGAATGTCTATTACTGTCTATCACGGATAGATAGAGACATTTTGCTATATTTATAAATAAGTTAACTCATTTTGCTATATTTGAAAATAGTCGAATTTAAATTAAAATTACAAAGTGTTGTTTACAAGTATAGTAATAGTAAGGGACATTTTGCTATATTTGTAAATATCTTTAGTAATTTTGCCATTTAAAACAATTACCAATTACAAACAATCAAATATAAATAAACCAAAACATATTTAACCTTTTTTTTTTTGTAAGAAACAGTTAATAAAATTTTAAAACAACAAATGGTAATAAAATTGTATTTTCTAAAAAATAGAAATGAAAATATAGAATATAAGATGGAAATGTTATCAAACAAGCCCATGTTGTTTGCTTTCTCATTTTATGGAAACTGTTTATAAATGTTCGCGAAACTTGAATTTCTAATTTCCAATTATGACATTTATCTTTGTTAAAGAAATATTTGAATACCTATCAACTTATGAAAATTATTATTTTTTTCTTTTTTAGATTTTAAAATTTGTGAAAGTAGACTGTAAAATTTAGAAACTCGTAGGTGGAAATGATATTTATAATCTTAATTAATTTAAAAAAAATTAAAAACAAAAAACTAGATGGTTATTAGAGTATTCTCGTTGCACATTCTAAGTTTCAATAAAAAGAACAAAATATATGTTGTCACTCTAAATTTGAGTTTGCTGTTTAGTTTGGTTTTTAAAATTTCACAAGGGACGAATACTTTAGTTATTGTAGTTCAGAAAAAAAATATAGTTATAAATGGTTGACGAGCTTATTTGGCCAGTTGTTGACTATAAAACAATTATGTGACAATTAAATTGTTGATTGTATTTCACACATTTAATAAAAATATATAAATTTCATAATAGTTTTTAGGAGATGTTTGGGGTGAGAACATGTGATGAGATCAGTTGAGATAATTATGAACTCAATTCATCATTTGGAGGTTAGAGTCGTATGTACCGCCATTTTATACAATGTCCACCCACAGTGCACTCAATCCTTATCACAAGCAACCACCTCAAATGACCAACTTCAGTGACCATCTTTGATGGCGGCCAACTCTGGCGACCAACTTCGGCGGCCACCTCCAACGGCCAAACTTCGGTGACCACCTCCAATAGCCAACTTTGACAACATTCAACCACCACGGTTGACGGGCAACTCCAACAACCTCCGAACGACATTCACTTCATCAACTCTGACGACCATTATTTTAAATTATGACTATTACAAATTTGTTGACTCATGCGTTTTCTGTTTTGTTGGCGCTTGTGACATAAAACCATCAAAAACCTTAATTTAAAGCTTAAAAATAATTATTAATTTAAAAATAAATACAATACATCAATACATGTTTATATTTAAGTTGGCATACAAAATTGTCAATAAAAACACTTTTGTCGTGTAAATTAGTCAAAAGGTTGAATTTCTGATTTTTTTTATTAGTTCATAGTATTTTATAGTTGTTATTTATAGTAATTTAATATTAATAATATCATTTTTATCACTTAAGAAATCAAATAATTTGTATGTAAAAACAATTTTGAGAAAAAATTGTCAGACAGATGAGTATATTTATTTCATTTTTTTTTTTTAGTTTTATCCAAAGTGTTAAAATAATGCACAAATTTGTAAAAGATTGCTTAAATTAAAAAAAAAATGAGTAAAATGCATGATTTAGAGTAAACCTTAAACCTCATTTCTCAAAACTCTTAACAATAAATGTGTACTTTATGGTTTATTAAAAATTTATGTAAAATGATTGAATAAAAAAGTTTCCAAACAAAAATAATCATCATAAAAACATATTATTTATGTAGAAAAAAAAAATACACCGATACCCTTGACGTATGAACTCAGCACCTTAAACACTCAAAATACAGACATATGAACTCGACAGATATATAAACTCCACATACATCATATCTTCATATACATGATATCTCAACTTAGCACCCCAAACAACCCCTTAGTGATTTTACTTCCTCTCTCCTTTCCATTTTACTTTCCCCATCCTGTCCCCTTTCCTTTACCTTCCCCTTCCTCTCCTCTTCCTCCATCATTGATGTTTATTGCTAACACTAACATTACCAATTGGTCCCTCCTCTTACGAGTATTGGATTTTGGCAAAATATTAGAAGAGTTATGTATCTGAAAGGTTCAAGAAAGTGATGGGCTCTAAGCACTATAAAAGGATCATATGCCTTGATTTTTTAATCATCCCAATTTGAAGCACTTTAAGCTTGGTATATTAACTCAATTGTGAGACTGGTATAAGACAGTGAGAGATTGCTCTTGTAATTGGGGTCAGGAATAAAGTTTTGTGTAATTGTATTAATTTTTCACATAGTAGAATTTTCTAGTCTACGATTTTTTCTCCAATTTGGAGTTTTTCCCTGTTAATTCTTGTGTTTCTAGTTTTATTACTTTCTTTTAACTACTCTTGTTACTTTTCTGCTTAACCGTGTGGGAGGTTTTTCCCCACAAGTAATATCAGAGCATTAGGTTTATAGTTTCTTGAATTTTTTATTATGCTTTGTGGTTGCAACCTTGTTTAAACTTCCACGTCATAAAAGAATTCTTGAAATAGGTCGAAGTATTTGTGAACAGTGTGAGTTGTTCATTATTTGCTGATTTGCTAGGAGTAAAGTAGGTGGTCAAACTTTATGATTCTAGTAAAGTTTTATGTGAAAAAGTTTGATGAAATGATCAATTTCGACTTGTGAAAAGCACAAGTCAAGGATGTGTTAATACAATATGGGTTACACAAGTATAGGTTAAGTAGTGATGGTTGTGCAAGAGAGTCCAGCGATAATTCCAGCAGAGGTTCAATGAAGAAAGTCTTGGAGCTGAAGACAGATCATTGGTGAAATAAAGGTTATCTAACATACAACAACTATTGTTAAATGCAATGCCATATAACATAGAGAACTTTAATGATAAATGCACAAAGACAAAGCAAGAAAAGAACAACGGAGTTTGGTAAGCTAGTTTGGTGTAAATACCACCTACGTCTAGGGGTAGTGTGCGCAAGAAAGATAAATTCACTAATATAATGTTAAGCAATTACATTGGTGTACTTATTTATAATGACATCGCAAATACAGTGACACTCAGCTTAACTCCTTGAATAATCACTTAGCTTCCCCTTATGTATAAGACTCTCCATCTCAAGACTCTTAGGCTCCCCTAAAGAGTGTATATTAGTGAATGGATACGTAGGCTTCCCCTAAGTATGAGACTCACTCTCTTGAAGTGCCTTAGGCTCTCTCTAAGTTTGAGACTCCTAAGAGTCTATATTAGTGAATGGATACGTAGGCTCCCCCTAAGTACAAGACACATTCTCTTGAAGTGCCTTAGGCTTTCTCTAAGTGTGAGACTCAATCTCATCAAAACTTTTATCTTTCCCACTTCAAATGAATACCTCTCCAATTGATGAATTTAGGCCCTATGTTTTAGAACTGCTTCTTATGATGTGTTAGAATAGACAGGAACGATCTTGAGTAAGTCTCCAGATCTATTGCACCATCTTCTTCAATAAGATTGACACACTTGTGAATTTTGATGCACTCACAAGACAACGACTTTAACATTTTGCATGAACAACCAACCTTAGAAAGATCACCCACATCTTCTTAAATATGCACAACGGAAAAAACTACGGAAAAGAACCCTAACCCACATTCTGTCACACACAGGAAAGGCAACATATTTAAGAGAATAAGCAAACAGGATTTTCTAGATAAGGAAAAAATATTTTGCAGAAAAAACAATTTTAGAAACATTCATCAAACTGTGACAGTAAATGTAGAGACATCCCGAAAACAACCGGAGACTTAGGATGGCACATACCATAGAGAGCATGGTAAGAAAACACTTCAAAAAAAATATGCCAACACTAAATCTCTAACATCTAGGAATGCGGGCTTTCTAGGCACATGAAGAACAAAGTGGGCATGTGAAAGGGTTTTGGATCGCATACTAATGGTGTTTCTTTTGTCAGGGGAGACAACAACTTCCTCTGTAGAAGATAGAATTCATCCTTGTGGTATGTTTGCTTTACCATGATAGAGGATGTGATGTTAACAGTTTCACAAGTTTGCATATGAAAATTGGTTTGGCAATGATGCAAGATGTGTGGTGAAAGTTGTGTCGTTGAGTTTGCACATGAAAATTGGTTTGGCGGTGATGCAAAGTACTTTTGGAAGTTGTATCGATGACTAAAGAACTTCTAGGCGAGCCAAGTAGGTGGAAGTTGTACCGTATAACATTGACATGTGACAAAAAAAAAAAATCTTGAAAGATGATATTCAAAGTGGTCTACTTTTTATGATGGAGTGGTTTAATAGTTCTCTGAATTGAGAACTTATGACCTTTGCTTCTAGACAGTGAAGGTTTAATAACTCTATGAAAGGTGACATTCCTAACTATGAACTATATATAACCTTAATTTTCAAAAACCAAAAACTAAAACCTAAATGGTTATCAAACGCTTCAAACATTCTTGTTACTTAGGACAAAATATATTTTGTAATTAAGATTGAGTTTATATTTTTTTTTGGTTTTTGAATTTTTAAAAGAGAACATTTTAGGCCCTGTTTGGTAACCATTTTGTTTTTGGTTTTTGGTTTTTGGAAATTAAGTCTATTTCCTCCTCATTTCTTACCATGATTTGCATATTTTTTAAGTTCAATGGTTGAATTCTTAGTAAAGTTCCAAAAACAAAAATAAGGTTTAATGTGACAACCCAAATCATTAAGGTAAATCCTCCTATTAAGTAAATTTAAGTCATTATGCATGAAAAGGAAATTATATTTATTGATATGTATTTATGTATTTATTTAGTTTAAGGAGGAAAGTTTTAAATTTTGCATTTATGGAGGTTGGAGAGTCTTAGGTGGATTTAAGAAAATTGTTGGGAATTGGCAAAAGATAGCTTATTTTGGGCAAATAAAATAAAATAAATGGATTTAGTAAAGAAGATTTTATTTTATTTGTTGGGAAAACAAAAAGGGAAAAGTTGGAGTTAATGGGCTAAGGAGGGGAAGGAATTAGGGTTTATTTTAAACCCTCCTCGGTACACGTGTAGTCAAGAAAAGAAGAAAACAAAAAAAAAAAAAGAGAAAAGCTCTCTCTCTTTCCCTCCTGGCCGCCTTCGTTGCCGCCGCCACCTCCCTCCTTTTCCGTTCTCCCTTTCTGCCGCCATCTCTCTCCCTCTCCGTCGCCATCTCTCTCCCTCTCTACCGCCATCTCCCTCCCTTTCCGTTGCCATCTCTCCTTCTCCGTCGCTTCTCTCACGCTCTCTAGCTCTCTCGCTGATCTCGCTGACTCACGCTCCTCCCACTCTCACACTCGGAAATCACGCTCTCCACGCCAGGATCACGCTCTCACGCTCTCGGACTCTCGCTGGCTCTCGCTCTCTTGCTGGCTCTCGCTCTCGCTGGCTCTCGCTCGATTCTCGCTCTCTCGCTCGATTCTCGCTCTCTCGCTCGATTCTCGCTCTCTCGCTCGATTCTCGCTCTCTCATTGATCTCGCTATCTCGAACTCTCGCTCTCTCGCTGATCTCACTGTCTCGCTCGGCTCTCGCTCTCGCTCAGAATCTGGTATAGTCCGTACCGTCAGTCGTCGGACCAATACTCACTAAGTAAGTATCTCAAACTTAGGTAGGTTAGTGGCATGTTTTGGCAATTATTTGGGAATTCAAATTAATTGGTAAATCTTAATAGGTGGTCGGCGATTATTTTAGTCCGTAGGGTCGGAGGAAGCTACGAGTTTGGTCACGTTCGGGTAAGGACTCTCTAGAACAAATTTTTGAGGTTGCTTATGATAGACTAGACTTGTGGACTAGCTTAAGTTAGGGGAATTTTATTCCCAGTTTGTTCAGGAGTTTCTGCCAGAGTTGCAGTGTGGTTAATTTTATGGATCAATCCTTAGGTAAGTGATCTTACTACCTGAACCGCGTCCGGCCTTATGTTTAGGTGCCATGATGTAGTAGATTTTCAAAGCTACGTATGATTTAAGATGCTTGTATGAAATTTCCATATCTTTAAGTTGTATGTGCCTGATAGTGTATAAGCTTATACTATGAGATGTTTATGAACAGTACTGTTAATGTATGAATTCATGGAATGAAAGGAGTGTGAATTTGATTGAACATGTATGATGGGTAGTGGTAACTCCCCTATGTCGGTTGGATGTCCACAGGAGGTTGTGCTCCTTCGTGATCACTAGAGGATGTGTTCCTTTAGGTTCACTAGAGGTTGTGTTCCTTCGGGATCACTAGAGGATGTGTTCCTTCGGGTTCACTAGAGGTTGTGCGGGTTCACCAGAGGTTGTGCTCCTTCGAGTGCACTAGAGGTTTGTGTTCCTTCGGGATCATCAGAGGTTGTGCTCTTTCGAGTGCAATAGAGGTTTGTGTTCCTTCGGGATCACCAGAGGTAATAGTTTCCTTCGGGGCTCTAGAGGTTTGTGGGCATCTATATCCAACGGTGGGCGGGTATAACCATTCCCCTATAGGAGTATGATAGATATGCATGTCTCATGTTTAATGCACCTAAAGGACCTAGGTGCCTAGCCCGACTCCGGTAGTGGGGTCACTTACTGAGTAATATAATCACTCAACCTTTCATCTTATATGTTTTTCAGGTAAAGGAAGGAATGCACCGGCGAATGACAAGAAGAATCCTTGATGGCATCACGGGACCCGTAGTAGCTTCCGCTTAGTCTTGCATGTTTTACTGAATTTTGTCCAACTGTCCAATTTTGTTTTGAGACTCATTTTTTTACTTGATATGTGGATTTTCATTCATGAATTTTTATTGATTTTATCAGGGGTACCCTGAACCAAAAATTTCTTTTTATTGGTTAATGCATTGTTTTCTTGAATTAATATAAGAAGAAATTTCCATGACGAGCATTATTTCTTCTTTACTATTCAGCATAGTGTCGTTCTTTGAATTTTGCATGCATTGAGTAATGGTCCGATTAGATTGTATAAGTCGGGTTGTTACATTTAAAAACTAATTTTTTTAATTTCCAAAATTTGGTTTTGTTTTTTAAACAATTGATAAAAAGTAGATAACAAAATAAGAAATTTAGAGGTAGAAGTAGGATCTATAGACTTAATTTTCAAAAACAAAAATCAAAAACTAAATTATTACCAAACAATTTGGCCAATTGTTGACTACCAAAATAGTTTTAAAAAATTAGTTATAAATAGTCCATGTGTTCATTTGGCCCATTGTTGACTACTAAAAATGAAAATCATGTGAAGATTAAATTGTTTGATTGACTTCCTAGCATCTAATAAAAATATATCAATTTAATAATAATTTTTTGTGATTTTACTTCCTCAACCCTTTTTCTTTTTTTATCTTCCCCTTCCTCTCTTTTTCCCCATCATTAATGTTTTTCACTGATACACTAACATCACCCATTGGTCCTTCTCTTACCTAAGGACTTTATACAAGAGCATAGTCAAAAGGCTGCTTTCCTATGTTCCTTTGTCGAACTGAGGAGATCTTTCATGGAAAAAGAAACCAACTTTAGCCAACATGATGATCATTCGAGTTAACCACCATATCATTTTTTCATTAATTTACTAATAGTGAAATTAATCAGATAAGTTGAGATTATTATAAATAATAATAATAATAAAACATATGTGTATATCAGATGTCCATGCTTAGTGTCTCAATGACATGTGTCACATAAACACACATTCTTGGTGGCCATGTTTTTCCACCACCTACTTGCCAAATTGCCTATAAATAGTGTCATTTGGTGGATGTTGCAAATTCATATATTGGTGAGAAAAGAAAAGAAAGGATTGGAGAAATTTGAATGATTTTTGTTTTCTACAAAATTCAATTTCCTACATTTTGTTATTTTATTTCTTCTTTTTATTATTTAATTATTTTAATATTATAATTTCTCAGTATTAGTGTCCCCGTTTTCTGTCATTTTGCTCCTCAATTTCACAACTCGTAATTAGCACGAGCTCTTGTCGTTTTACTGTTGAAGGTAGGTTCTTAGGGTATGTCATTTTTTTTTATTATAATTAGTAAATTAAACGTTGTTTTGCATGTTTAGTATATATTAAATTGCTAATATAAATAAAATTCTTTGTGATAGTGTTATCTTGGTAAATTTTACAAAAATAGAATTCATAGCCCTCAATATCAATGGAAATATTTATTTTTCAATAGAATTCATAGCCCTTAATATCAATGGAAATAATTATTTTTCATGGGTGATTGATGTTGAAATATATCTGGATGCTATGAACTTGGGAGAAATAATTAAAGAGGAAAATACAACATCCATTCAGGAAAAAACAAAAGCTATGATTTTCCTTCGTCATTATCACCGCGAGGGATTGAAGATGGAATATCTAACAATAAAAGATCCCCTTATCTTGTAGAATAATTTAAAAGAGAGATATGATCACCAGAAAACGGTCATTCTTCCTAAAGCTCGTTATGAATGGATGCATTTGAGGCTCCAAGATTTTAAATTAGTAAGTTACAACTCCACATTATTTAAAATCAGTTTAAACTTGTTATGTAGAGAGAAAATTACTAATGTGGATATGTTGGAGAAGACATTTTCTACATACTATGCTCATGCAGTAGCAATATCAAGAGAAATGTTTTAAACAATATTCTGAATTAATTTCATGTCTTTTTGTGGTTTAACAAAATAATGAGCTATTGATTAAGAACCACAAATCTCGACTAATTGGAATAATATCATTCTCTGAAGTGAATGCTGTGAATTTTAATAATTGTGGTCGTGGTCATGGTCGTGGTCGAGGTCATGACGTGGCAGAGGAAGGAATAATTATTATTTTCATAGTGGTTGTTCTAATCATCCAAATTACAAAAGAACCACCTGGAATGATGATCATAAAAGAAAATCTCCACAAGATAAAAATTCAAAAGGTGATGAGCATAAATGCTTCCAAAGTAGGATGACTGTCCCGTGTTTGTCGTACATCAAAACACCTAGTTGATCTCTATCATGGTTCCTTAAAGTAAAAAAGGAAAAATGTGAAAGCAAATTTTTCATACAAGAATAATGATATATTTGACATCAAATATGACAAATTTGGATGTGGCGGACTTCTTTGAATCTCCTAAAGAAAAAATCAGCACAAATGATCACATAACAAGTGTTTCATTTGATTTTGAGAATATTTAAAATCAATGTTGTTTATTTTGTCTATCTGTCTTTCATATTTTTTTAAGTTAAACTTTTGTAATTCAAGTTTTATTTATCCTATTGTAATTATTTTGTTTAAATGAAGAATCATGGACAATTTTCATATATTGAGTGACTAAAAAATGTGGAATAAATATCTATGTTTGACAGACTGTGCAACTACACATACAATACTTACAAATAGAAAATATTTTTCCAAATTAACAACGCTCGAAGCAAAAGTCAATACAATATCAGGTTTTGCAAATTTAATTGAAGGATTTAGAAAAGCGAATATTATCTTGCCTAGAGGAACAAAATTTACAATTAACAATGCATTATTCTCTAGTCATCAAAGAGAAATATATTAAGTTTTAAAGATATACGTTGTAATGGTTATCATGTTGAGACTGATAGAAAAATGAGATAGAATATCTTTATATTATATTTACTGTCTCACATGAAAAATGTATATTGGAAAAGTTGCATGCTTTTCTCGCCAGAAATACGTTTTTTTTCCATTTATGACACTTTTTTTAACCTCAAAACCCAATTTGGCTTCACTCATGTGTCATGGAAACCCATATTTGTTGTAGTGATTATACTCATATACGAGTCTTTGAAACATATGCAATAATAAACCTGAAGTTCATGAATTCAATACATTTAAAATTTCGCATGACCAATTGGGTTATACAGGATCTATAATGATGAGGAGAATTATTGAAAATTCAAATGGATACCCATTGAAGAACCTGAAGATTCGTCAATCTAGTAAATTATCATGTGATGTTTGCTCTCAAGACAAATTAATAATTAGACCATTACCAACTAAAGTGGGAACTGAATCACTTGCATTTTTAGAACGAATTCATGGTGATATATGTGGACTTATTAACCCACCAAGTGAACCATTTAAATATTTTATGGTTGTTGCCACGTGCCCGATACGACGCAGAGCGGTCAACGTCCTAAAAAATGGTTAATTTTAAAAGAACATAAACAAGAGTCGCCACCAGTTTTTTTTAGGTGTGATTGGACACCGAAATAAAATAAACAATTTTTAATTTAAAAAAAAACAAAAATGGTATGTGAAAACTAGAGTTGAGTTCAGGAGTCATTTGTGTATGGAGAAGGTGTTAGCACCCCACAACACCCGTTTAGAAAACGGTAGTCAAATTTCAAATATTGAATTGAAAATATTCTTTAATTTTTTTTATAAAAATAATGTCTTATTTTACCCCTCATTACTCCAATATTTGAAGCAATGAGTGGCACAAATTCCATCAATTTGCTTACATTATAATTGAGGAAAAATTCATCACCTCGAGAAAGTGAGAAATTATTACATTTTGTTAAAATCCGTTGTAGGATAGTCTTTAAATGAAGGATTTTTTTTTTAAAAAAAATATTAATTAAATTCATTTTTTCTTGAGATCAAATCTCAGACTCCTAAGGATATGATCCCTCACCTTAAGAATTCTAGGATATTAGACTCCCAAATTTCCTAGATTCCATCATAGGATTTTTTTGAAGGAAAACACTCTTAAAAACAAGTTATTAGAAAAATAATTGATTAGAAACCTATTGAAATCATAGAGAAATTGTAATTTTAAATGTTTGAAAACACAAAAAGTGTAATTTAAAGAAAAGAAATTTAAATGATTTAGAAAGAGTTTTGTGAAAAAACTTAGAGAAATTTAAATTAAAAAGATTTGAAAACTTTGAGAAATTTTAATTAAAAAGATTTAAAAATTTTGAGAAATTTTACTTAGAAATCAAGTAAGCCTTAATATGAACATCATATAAGAAAAACATAATTAAAGAGTATCCTAACAAATTAAGCAAACATAAAAAAACATAATAAAATTAAAGAAGCATCATAAAATATATTGGAGAACGATCTCGGACTTCAAAAAAATCGACTGCTCACTTCAAGAATTTTAGAAAGTTGAACTTCCAAATTTTCTAAATTCCATTGTCAGAAATTTTAAGGGACGCTCTTGAAATAAACATTTTTTTTTTAAAGAAAGGGATTAAAACATTTTCTGACCTTTTTTTTAACAAAACTCAAAGGGATTAAATATTAAAGATTTAGAAATAAATTTAAAAGTATTGAAAATGCTAGAGAAATTTTACTATGATTAATTTAAATATATAAAATTACATTGATAAAATATATGATTTAATAATACATTTAAAGCAATACATAAATAAGAAATGATATTTACAAATATATTAAACATTAGACTCTTTGTGTTCTAAGATGGATGTGCAAATTTCTTTTTAATGAATTTTTATTTCAAAATTAAAAAATTTTTGCCAAACTTGGCTTAAACTAAAAAATGAAAAAAAACTTTTAGGCAACTAAAACCAAATTCAAAATTTTTCCATATTTGCTTTGCTTTTCCCCATTTTTTCTTACCCTAACTAAATTGGTTACTTGAACCAAACTAAAATAAAAGTTAAAAGAGGTAAAAATTAACATAAAAAAGGTGGATAACAATCAAAATTAGATTAGAAAAACTAAGATAAAAATCAATCTAAAAATAAATTAATTTAAATGAAGCCGAATAAAAAAAAAGTAGCTAAACGGTATTAATAGACGCATCCAGTAGATGGTTTCATGTTGCTTATTATCAAATTGAAACCTTGCATTTGCAAGATTACTTGCTCAAATAATTAAGTTAAGAGCATAATTTTCTGATTATACAATTAAGACAATTCGTCTTGATAATGTTGGTAAATGTACATCCAAAACTTTTGATAACTATTGTATGTCATTTGGGATAAATGTTGAACATCCTATAGCTCATGTTCATATACAAAATGGTTTAGTAGAATCATTTATAAAACGTTTGTAATTAATTGCTAGACCATTACTTATGAGAGCTAAACTTCCTACATCAGTATGTGGACATGCTATTTTGCATGCCGTGTCATTTGCATGCATTAGGCTAGTAGTTTATCATAAATACTCGCCGTTACAATTAGCTTATGACCAGGAGCCAAATATTTCCCA
Source organism: Citrullus colocynthis (assembly GCA_031780015.1). Lineage (NCBI taxonomy): Eukaryota > Viridiplantae > Streptophyta > Magnoliopsida > Cucurbitales > Cucurbitaceae > Citrullus > Citrullus colocynthis. The sequence continues at coordinate 133,769 of QLSR01000593.1, read as the reverse complement.
TCTGCAAATTGTTCCAATTGCTCCATCACAACGTACTAAGATGGGTCCTCAAAGGAGGTTAGGAATATACGTTGGATATGATTCCCCATCAATTATTAAATAACTTGAACCCCTGAAGGGTGATGTATTTACTGCATGATTTGCTGATTGTCATTTTAATTAGACAAATTTTCCAACATTAGGGGGAGGAATTAAGAAGATGGAAAAGAAAATTGCATTGAATGCATCGTTATTGTCTCATTTAGATCCCATACAAATCAATGTGAACTTGAAGTTCAGAAAATAATTCATTTGCAAAAAAAAGCAAATCAATTACCGAATGCATTTATAGATGCAAAGAAAGTAACTAAATCACATATACCAGTTGCAAATGTTCCGTCAAAAATTGATATCCTAACACAACAAAATTATTACTAATGAGTCTGAAACACGTGAGAAGCGTGGTAGACCAGTGGGATAAAAAATCCTTGGAAAAGAAAAATAAATAATAGTTAAAAAGATTTGGTTGAGGATGTAAATATTCACGAAGAAATCCTAGACATGACTAATAATACAATTAGTGAAGAATGTGAAATACCTAAAGATAATGATAAGATTTCCATAAATTATATCATGACAAAGAAAAAATGGAGCTAAACTAATATAGTTATTGATAACATTTTTGCATATAATGTTGCAGTTGATATTATATCTGAAAATGAGGATCTTGAATCAAAATCTGTTAAAGAATGTCGACATAGAAAAGATTGGTTTTAGCAGAAAGAAGCAATAGGCAGAATTAAACTCACTTTCAAAATGTTAAGTTTTTGGACCAGTAGTCCGAACAACAGAAGATGTCAAACCTGTGGGATACAAATGAGTATTTATGAGAAAAATAAATGAAAATAATGAGGTCATGAGATATAAAACAAGCCTAGTTGCACAAAGTTTTTCATAAAGACCTGGTATTGATTATGAGGAGACATATTCTTCGGTGGTGGATGCAATTACACTAAGATATTTAATTGGTCTGACTGTGTATGAAAATCTGGACATGCATCTTATGGATGTATAGTCACAACATATTTCTATGGATCTCTTGATAATGACATTTATATGAGAATCCTAGACGAATTTAAGATACTTGAAATACATAAATCAAGTTCTCGAGAACTATGTTCAATAAAGTTAGAGAGATCACTATATGGATTGAAACAATTAGGACGAATATGGTGTAATTGCTTGAGTAGATATTTATTGAAAGAAAGATATCAAAACAATCAAATATGTTCATGTGTTTTTATAAAGAAATCACAGTCAGGATTTGCTATTATTACTATATATAATTGGAACTCCTGAAGAGCTTTCAAAGGCAATAAAATATCTTTAGAAAGAATTTGAGATGAAAGATCTTGGAAAACCAAAATTTTGTGTTGGATTATGTTGGGTTCACAGCTTGTTGCACATAAAGTATATTAGATGTTATAATTTCCGTACAAAAATGCATCGAGAATTACTCAAGTATGACCATTAATAAGCAAGTTTTCCTATAAAAGCCCAAGTATAAGCTTCTATTGTAACGACCCGACTAATACAATCTAATCGGACCATTACTCAATGCATGCATATTTCAAAAAGACACTATGCTAAATAGTAAGAAAAAAAAAACAATGCTTCTCATGGAAATTCCTATTTATATAAACTCAAGAAAAACAATGCATAAACATATAAAAAGGAAATCTTGGTTCGGGGTACCCCTAATAAAATCAATAAAATTTCATGAACAGAAATCCACATATCAATTAAATGACCAGCCACAAAACAAAATTTGACAATTGGACAAAACTCATTAAAACATGCAATACTAAGCGGAAGATACTACGGGTCCCGTGAAACCATCAAAGAATTCCTCTTGTCATTCGCCAGCAAGTTCTTTCCTTTACCTGAAGAAAATATAAGATGAAAGGATGAGTAATTATATTACTCAGTAAGTGACCCCACTACCGGAGCCGGGCTAGGCACCTAAGTCCTTTAAGTGCATCAACCATAAGACATGCATATCTGACATACTTTTATAGGGAGCTGGTTATAGTCGCCCTATAGTTGGTTTTGGATGTCCACAAACCTCTGGAGTCCCGAAGGAACTCTTACCTCTGGTGATCCAGAAGGAACACAAACCTCTAGTGTACTCGAAGGAGCACAACCTCTGGTGAACCCGAAGGAACACAAACCTCTAGTGAACCCGAAGGAACACATCCTCTAGTGATCCCAAAGGACCACAACCTCTAGTGAAATCCAACCGACGTAGGGGAGTTACCACTACCCATCATACATGCTCAATCAAATTCGCACTCCTTCCATTCCATGAATTCATATATTAATAGTACTGTTCATAAACATCTCATAGTTTAAACATATGCATCATCAGCCGCATACAACCTTTAGACATGAGAATTTCATACAAGCATGCTATATTACATGGGGCTTAGAAATTCTATTACATCATGACAACTAAACATATGGCTAGAAGGCGGTTCAGGTAGTAAGATCACTTACCTGAGGGTTAATCCATTAAATTATCCACACGGCAGTTCTTGCAAAATTATTGGACAACTGTGAATAGAATTTCCCAACTTAAGTTAGTCCACAAGCCTAGTCTATCCTAAGTGAACTTTTGTTCGAGAGAGTCCTTACCCAAACGTGACCAACTCGTAGCTTCCTCCGACCCTACGGACTAAAACAATCGCCGGCTACCTATTAAGATTGTACCAAATAAATTTGAAATTCTGATTATTCATCAAAATATTCAACTAACCCCAATCGGGTTTGAGATACTCACTTAGGAGGGTATTGATCTGGCCGGGCGAGCAAGAAACTGCAACCGGGAACACATTTTCGAGCTAGAGCAAAAAGCTGGGCGAAGGAGAGCGTGAGACGCAGAGAGCTTGCGGCGGCAGGAGTGCGTGAGATGCAGAGAGCTTGCGGCGACAGGAGTGCGTGAGACGTAGAGTGCTTGCGGGAGCGGGAGTGCGGGACCGTTACTTTGGTCGTGAGACAAGCGATGGAGATTGAGGGAGGTGGTTTCAGAGAGGGAGAGAGAGATGGCGGCAGAGAGGGAGAACAGAAGAGGAGGGAGGCTGCCAAATTTATTACTTCAACCGAATAAAATAAAATCTCCTTCAATTACTCCAATCCTATAAAATCTCCTATAAAATGAAATCTCCTTCAACTACTCCAATCCTATAAAATCTCCTATAAAATAAAATGTCCTATAAAATAAAATCTCCTTCAATTACTCCAATCCTACCAAATTTATTCACTTTATTTTATTTGCCCCAAAATAAAATTATCCTTTACCGAATCCCAAAAATTTCCTTTAACTATAATTTTGAGACTTTCCATCTTAGCCTAAATAAATGCATGAATACATATAAATAACTATACTTTCCCTTTCATACATAATAACTTAAATTAATTTACTAGGAGGATTTACCTCAACGATTTGGGGTTGTTACAGCTATAGGTTTCCTGGTGAGTCTAGGGTCGAACGTAGGGATTTGGAATAACTAGGTGTTGAGAATAGATATAATACCATGCGATGACTATACATGTATTATGTGCAGAAGTTGTATGTACCTAAAACTATACATAAAGAATGAATAAAATTTCCTACAATTAACAATGAGGTGGACGCGGCGAAGGTTAGTCAAATGTCATTTAGTGTCAGATAGCATGCGTTGAGAATGACGGTTAGACCATGCGATAACAATAGAGTTAACGCAGGAGCTAGTTGTTACTTAAGCATATCTAAGTATATTTACATACCTATAAACTTTGGGTTGTGAATTCATCTCTCGTTGAATTAATCTTATCTTTAAGACGCATGGTAAGTTTGTGTTGACAAAAGATGAACTACATCTCTGAACCTCATCTAATCTTGATAAATGCTAAAGATTAATCATCTACTCTCTCAAGCTAGACAGTCGTGCTTGTTAAATTTGTTTGTCAGACAAAGCTATGCAAGATAATAATATGCATTAATCAAGATGTAACATACTTAGTATTGGTTAAGAAAAATTAGCTTCTAACATCTAACTTATTTAACATTTAAATAACATGGTGTAAAATATTTAATATGGAAATAAATAGAAGATAATTGTCAATCGAACTTATATTAAGAAAATAAACCATTCTCTCGAATGTCATTAATAAAACATAAGTAAGAAGAAGAGAAATGGAGATAGAACAATAATGGAAGACGTGAAGCCGCCACTGGCAATGTCTTGCTTCATGGAGGCTTGAGATGGTTGCTATTTGATATATAAATTTCATAGGGTGAAGGTTCTCACTCACTGGGAGACGACTCTGAAAATTCTCAGAATCCTTCTCACAGAAGAGCTTGAAATAGAGGCTGGTTATGGTGAGGAAGAATTTGTACAGAGCTTTCGTCTCTTAAACTCGTTTCTCTCTTTTTCTTAATGGAGAAGCTTTGAGCTATTTATAGGCGTAAAAAAAGGTGAACTCATGATGACCTGACACCTTTGCATTAAATTCCATGCCCTACTGTGCAGACTTTTCACATCGTCGGCCTATCGGTTCTGCCATGATCTGATAACGTGTAATCCTTTTGCATATTGACATAACAGCTTTTGCCCAGGCGTCTGTATCTACTTTTTCTTCTCAACGCATGGTTTCGACACATGGGTTTCCACTGTTGTTCTCGCAGCAGCTTCCTCTCTGTGTTTGGGTTATTTGTGCTTCTTTTCTTCTTAATCCTGCATTAGGAGCAGAAAAACTCATATATTTTTCAGGTATTTTCTTTTGTAAATGGTGCCAACGCATGGTAATACATATTACATAATTCACTGCCAAAATCATGCATTTAGCCCTAAAGTTACTATAATTAATTCAAATAGTGACTATAATAACTTGTATTTCTACGAGTTATCAGATTACAAGTTGAACATTTAACATATGAGATATTTATTCATCAGTCAACCTATACAGGAATTTTTTTTTTAAAGAAAGATATATGAATAAAGCACATCCATTAAATATTCCAATAGAAGTTCGTTCACTAGATGTAAAGAAAGATATATTTCGACCTCGAGATAATAATGAAGAACTTCTTGGTCCCGAAGTACCATATCTTAATGCAATTGGTGCACTTATGTATCTTGCTAATAATACAATACCATATATTGCATTTTCAGTAAATTTATTAGCTAAATACAAATTTTCTCCAATAAAAAGACATTGGAATGAAATTAAACATATACTCCGTTATCTCTGAGGAACGATCGATATGAGTTTGTTTTATTCAAATAAATCAAATTTTTATTTAGTTGGTTATGCAAATTCTGGATAGAGCTAGATCTCAAACATGTTATTTGTTCACATGTTGAGGAACTGCTATATCATGACGATCAGTGAAACAAACTATAATGACTACTTCCTCAAATCATACTGAAATTCCTGCAATTCATGAAGCTAGTAGAGAATGTGTATGGCTAAAATCAATGACCCAACAGATTCGTTAAACATGTGACTTGTCTTCTAGTAAAAATTCTCAAACAACATTATACGAAGAAAACATAGCATGTATAGCCCAAATCAAAGGAGGATATATTAAAGGAGATAGAACAAAGCATATTTCACCAAAACTTTTCTACACTTATGATCTTGAAGAAGATGACGACATCACTGTACAACAAATTTGTTCAAAGGATAACCTAACAGAGTTATTTACAAAATCATTACCAACCACAACCTTTAAAAAAAATGGTGCAGAACGTTGGAATGTGATGACTCAGATATTTCAAGTGATGTTCTTTTGAGGGAGAACAAATGTATTGTATTCTTTTAGAAGTATTAGATTATATGAAATATGTCTTTTTTTTTTCCTTCACTAGGATTTTTTTTTTCATTGAATTTTTTCCTAGTAAGGTTTTAACGAAGCATATTTCATATATATAATGGGCATATAAGGGGGAGTATTATGAATATTAAAAAAAATGTGTAAATTAGATACTCATGCTTCGTGTCTCAATGACATGTGTCACATAAACACGCATTCTTAGTGGTCATGTTTTTCCGCCATCTACTTGCCAAATTGTCTTGATATTTAGTGGATGTTGTAAATGCACACATTGGTGAAAAAAAATAAGAAAAGATTGGAGAAATTTGAGTGATTTCTATTTTCTATAAAATTCAATTTTGTTATTTTATTTCTTTTATTTATTATATTTCTTTTACTATTTAATTATTTAAAAATTATAATTTTTGAGTATTCGTGTATTTTTTTTTTATTATTATTATTTTTTTTATCATTTGCTCCTCAATTCCACTACAGAGATACTATATTTAGAACTATTTCTCAAATTTAATAGACATTAAACACAAAGCTATGGGATTGTATTTTATCTAAAATAAAAAGAAAACCCTAAAAAATTTTATTCTAAATATATCATTATTACTTTAGAAATTTTAAAAATAGAAAAGAGTATCATCGAACCGACTTCGAAATTTCCTAGAAATTTCCGACTTCGCATTCTATAATTCATAGGTGCCTTTGCTTCTAGACAAAGAAGCAATTCCATCCAAATTCATCACTTAATTATTTATCTTACATCACAATATTCTATATAATAGTACTGTGTTTTGTTTAGGTATCTTTAATTGAAGAATAAAGTATAATTCAGTGCATTATTAATCAAAAGATTAAAAGTTCGAATTTTTCATTCTACATATTATTAAAGTAAAAAAAAGAAAAAGAATCTATGAATGATATATATAGATGGAATTATGCAGGTTAGATATGACAATAAATAGTTGAAAAATTATTATAAATAAAAAAAATTATTAAACTATTTCTAAATATAAAAAAATTTTACGATAGAACACTTCTATCACTAATAGACGGTAAAATTTTTCTATATTTGTAAATCAAATATTTTCTTTTTTCATTTTATCATTTATGTTTAAGACATATTTGGAATTGCATTTGCAGGAGTAAAAAGTGATTATAGAAAAATCTTAACTAGGAGGTTGTTTTGTAATACAAATTATTTAGAATCGTTTGGTAACCATTTCATTTTTTGTTTTTGAAAATAATAACTATAAATACTTTTTTTATCTACTTTTTGATAAATATTTTCAAAAATCAAGTTAAAATTTGAAAATTAAAAAAGGTAGTTTTTAAAAGCCTATTTTATTTTTGAAATTTGGCATTTGAGAAAGATGAAAACTATGGTAAGAAATTGGAAGGAAACAAACAAAATTTTCAAAAGTTAAAAACAAAAAACCAAATGATTAGCATACGAGACTTTATTAATCTACCCACAATCATTTTAAATTTATGATAGAGTGCAAAAGCAAATAGATACCTCATTTAGATTTAACCTTACTAAAAATCTATTATACTTTTCGTAACAGTTTACTAATCTCAAATTTATCATTCCATATATACACTGTTATATCTATTTCTAAATGTTAATTTATCAATTTTTTTATAACAATTACTTTTCTTAAACTTCTACCAATTAAATTAGATTAAGCAAAATGAGTTATAATTGAAATCATATAAATTTATAAATAATTATACTATAATCAATTAAATATCAATATGAAAATAATTAAAACAATAAGTTTACTTTAGTTCATAAAACGAAATTACACCAACTTAATATTAATTTACCAAACATCATTACTAATATTTTTTAGTGTAAAATTAAAATTTATAATTTGTTTTACAAGTGATTTTTTAAAAGCATAATTACTAATAATTATTTTAAAATTACAATAATTTGAAACTAAACATTCGTAAGTAGAAAAAACAATCTTTTTTTTTTTTTTTT
>QLSR01000593.1:103480-124434 GCA_031780015.1 Citrullus colocynthis | reverse complement strand
CGGCACGCGAGGGAGAAGAGAAAAATCCCTTTTTACTTTTTTTTTTTATCTTGGCACGCAAATCGATGCCTATTTATAAAAACCCAAATTCCCTATTCCTTCCTCCTTTCCCCTTTTCTTTTCCAACCAAACAAAATAAAATCAAATAAAATCTTCTACAACCAAGATTTACTTCAATTATCCAAATAAAATCAAATAAAATCTTCTACAACCAAGATTTACTTCAATTATCCAATCCCACCAAAATTAATCACCTTATTTTACTTGCCCTAAGATAAAATTATCTTTTTTTTTTTTTTCTAAATTCCAAGTTTTTCCTTAGCTCAAATTTCTAAATTCCAACTTAGCTTAAATAAAGGCATGAATATATAAGGATAACTATATTTTTATTATTATTATCTTTTTTTTTTCACACATAATAACTTAAACTTATTTACTAAGAGGATTTACCCCAACGATTTGGGGTTGTTACAACTTGTTTCTTCTTCTTCCTTGAAAATCAAATGTATTGCATAGAATTTGTTCTCCATACAATCTATTATTTATATTTAGCAATTTTATTTATTTTAATCGATGAATTCCATGGAATGTGAACACTATTCTCCATCATGGAAAATATCCAACATTGCACAAACAAGTATTCTTTCAAAACTTGGATACGAAAATGGTTTCTTTTCCAATAAGAAATAAAGAAAAAAATATGTTGCCATAAAAGATAAGTCTTACTTTATTTATATTACTAACTATTTCTTTTTTGTTTTAGTTTTTTGTTTTGGAATTGAGTTTAAAAACACTTAGTTTTTTTATTTTTATTTTCAATTTCAGACAAATATTTAATAACCATGTTAATTTAAGTTTCATTTTTAAAAATTTAAGATATTATTATTAAAAAACTTTAAAATCTATTTTTTTAATATCTCCCACAGTAGTGGGATTTTTATGTTGAAGAGATGAATAGTAATTTTAATATATTATTAAATAAAAATACACTCTAATTAATTACTAACTTAATATCAATTATTAATTATTATTAATTGTAATTAATAATTAAATACAAAAATATTATTTAGACCTAATATATTTTAACTAATACCTCTGTCGTTAATATTTTATGTTATGTTAAACTATTTAATATAAATTATTATTATTAATTATCAACATTCTAATTAATTTATATTAATTCAATTATTTTTAGTAATTAATTTAAATAATTTAATTATTTTTAATAAATAGTTTAAATAATTTAATTATTTTTAATAAATAGTTAAGATAAAAGTAGAGAAATTCTTTTAAATGACAAAACTGCTTAAAATATTTACAGATAATAGCAAAATATTATAGTCTATCTACGATAGATCGATGGTGATATATCTTAATAGACTACTATCTATTTCTATCATTACAAAGATAGACACAGACAACATTGTATCTTATATAGACAGTAAAATTTTGTTATATTTAAAAAAAATTTTGGTTTTTATTTTAATTGATTAAATAATTAATTAATGTAACAATAATGCTAAATTTAATTGATGACTACATTAATTGGTCTTTTGCATTTAATTAAGTAACTTTTCAAATTGAAGACAAATATTTAATTTCTAGACATTAATTATCTTTCATATCCAAATACAAACATTAATTATTCCATACATTTAAAACCAGACATGTAAATCCCAGATATTTAATATATCTATGTCCTTGAAATAATATCTACAATCCAAACGTGTAACGACCCAACTAATACATCCTAATCAGACCATTACTTAATGCATGCAAATTTCAAGAAAAGACACGACGCTGAGTAATAAGAAAGAAACAATGCTACTTACGGAAATTTCTGTTTTATTTAACCCAAGAAAAACAATGAATAACCATATAGAAATAATTTTTGGTTCGGGGTACCCCTAATAAAATCAACAAAATTCCATGAACAGAAAACAAAAAAAGTTCATATACAAAATAAAAGACAAGCCTCAAAACAAAATTTGACAAAAGCTCATAAAAATGCAGCGCTAGGCAGAAGCTACTATGGGTCCCGTGAAGCCATCAAGGATTCCTCTTGTCATTCGCCAGCACATTCTTTCCCTTACCTGAAAAAAAAAATAAGATGAAAGGGTGAGCAATTATATTACTCAGTAAGTGACCCCACTACCGGAGCCGGGCTAGGCACCCAAGTCCTTTAAGTGCATTAGTCATACGACAGGCATATCTAACATACTTTTATAGGGAACTGGTTATACTGGCACCCAAGTCCTTTAAGTGCATTAGTCTTAAGACAGGCATATCTAACATACTTTTATAGGGAACTGGTTATACTCTCCCTACAGTTGGATTTGGATGTCCACAAACCTCTGGAGCCCCGAAGGAACTCTTACCTCTGGTGATCCCGAAGGATCACAAACCTCTGGTGATCCCGAGGGACCACAACCTCTAGTGAACCCGAAGGAACACATCCTCTGGTGACCCCGAAGGACCACAACCTTTGGTGAACCCGAAGGAACACAACCTCTGGTGACCCCGAAGGACCACAACCTCTGGTGAACCAGAAGGAACACAAGCTCTGGTGACCCCGAAGGACCACAACCTCCGGTGAACCCGAAGGAACACAACCTCTGGTGACCCCGAAGGACCACAACCTCCGGTGAACCCGAAGGAACACAACCTCTGGTGACCCCGAAGGACCACAACCTCCGGTGAACCCGAAGGAACACAACCTCTGGTGACCCCGAAGGACCACAACCTTTGGTGAACTCGAAGGAACACAACCTCTGGTGAACATCCAACCGACGTAGGGGAGTTACCACTACCCAGCACTCATGACCAATTTAAATTCTCACTCCTTTCCTTCCATGAGTTTATACATTAACAGCGCTGTTTACAAACATCTCATAATACAAACATATGCATTCCACATACATCCTTTAAAACATGGGAATCTCATACAAGCATGCTATATCACATGGGCTTAGGAATTTTACTCATCAAGGCAACTAAACATATGGCAATTTCACATACATCCTTTAAACATGGGTATTTCATACAAGCATGCTATCTCACATGGGGCTTAGAAATTTTACTCGTCATGGCAACTAAACGTATGGCGGGAAGGCGGTTCAGGTAGTAAGACCACTTACCTGAGCAATTATATTAACTTATCCACACGGCAGTCTGTTGGAAAGTCCTTTGTCCACCAAGTGTGGCTTAACTTGCAGTTGCTCCAATCCTTTTTACCCAACACAATTCCCGGCCACCTAAGAGAATTTTTATCACATAAGTCTCAAGCATCAACAGTTTAACCAAATTACGCTATAAATTTTCCTTGGGTCTGAGGTACTTACTCGAACATTACCGGTTTGGTGACGAGTAATCAGGCGAGCGTTTGACTGAAACAGCAGCGGAGGAGCACCGGCGGTGGAAGAGAGAGAAAACCGGCGGCGGAAGAGAGAGAAACCGGCGGCGGAAGAGAGAGAAACCGGCGTCGGCGGCGGCTGCTGAAGAGAGAGAGCGAGCTATCTGCGGCGGTGCTGAAGAGAGAGAGAGATCGGCGCTGAAGAGAGAGAGAGAGAGAGAGACCGAAACCGGCGCGGCGGCGCTGCAGCCGCGAGGAAGCAGGGGAAGATCGACGGCGCGGCTGGCGGCGACGAAGGAGAAGACAATCGAGCCGGCGGTGGCTGTCGAGTTGCGAGGAAGAAGAAGAAGAAGAAGAAGAAGAAGAAGAGAGGGAAGCCGGCGCTGCGAAGAAGAAGGAGAAGAACCGGGGGGGGGGGGCGGCGCGCGAGAGAGAGAGGAGATCCTTTTTCTTTTTCTTTTTTTTTTATTTTGGCAGCAAATCGAGGCCTATTTAAAAGAAACCCTAATTCCCTATTCCTTCCTCTTTTCCCCTTTTCTTTTCCAACGAAATAAAACAAAATCAAATAAAATCTTCTACACCTAAGATTTACCTCAATTATTCAAATCTACCAAAATTAATCACCTTTATTTTACTCGCCCCAAAATAAAATTATCCTTTTCTAAATTCCAAATTTTTCCTTAGCTCAAATTTCGAAATTTTCCATCTTAGCTTAAATAAAGGCATGAATACATAAAGATAACTATATTTTTTCTTTTCACACATAATAACTTAAACTTATTTACTAGGAGGATTTACCCCAACGATTTGGGGTTGTTACAAAACGGGTCCTAATTCATGTTTGAGAGTAATTTTAAAATTCTTAAAATCACTTTTCATCATATTTAAAATTATTTTGGAACATGCCTCTAAACATTCAAAATTAATTTTATATTTAAATTTACACTTTAGAATGCAATTTTCATATCATCATAAAAGGTATTGAATGATTAAAACCATATTGTAGAGCGATTTTGAAAATGACAAAAGTGATTTTAATAATTTCAAAATCACTTTCAAACATATCCTTATTTACACTATTTTGTTCCTTTTCTTTTGTTATATATTTTTTTAAATACATTTTCAAAATCTAAACTAAATTATTTTTTTAAAAGAAAAAATACAAGTTTTTAAAAATGATTTATGTTCTTAGAATTTTATTAAACCATACCAAAAAAGTAATGGAAGAAGGGGAAGAAAAAAACATAAGTAAAATATTAGGACACAATCCATATCTCAATGGATTATATATTTTGCTTATTTATTTATTTATTTAATTTATTTATTCTTCTATGCTGAAGTTTTCGAATGTGCAATTATATTCGCATCCCGACATAATAAAAGAAAGTGATGGATCCAATTCAGCTAGAATTACAAACAACTTTCTTTGATAATTTGAATCCATAAAGAAAAGGTTAGTCATTGATATATATATTTGAAGTCAGTGGAAGAAGTCTACAAAAATAAGTGTGTTCCCCACACATCAAAATTGGATCACACAGCTGTAATAGAATCAAACCACCACATGATTTTGTCTTCAAGTTGTATCCTATTCAAAACCCTAATTATGGAACCCATGCATTTCTCTCTTGATGCCTACTTTCATTTATCATTTTCCACCCAAATAAATGCTCCTCATTTAATTCCTTCTATTTGAATAACTCTCAACTTGAATAAAGGGTGAACACTAATACCTACAATTTTAATTTGTTTCCAATTAAGTTTGATGGTTTTGACAGTGAGGTTAAAGATGGTTGGAGTTCTTATTCTTTGGTACGTAGAAGCAAGATGTGAGAAAAACAGTAAAAATTGGAGTAATCATCATGGATTTGACCTAGTGGTAGTTAAATAAAATGACATAACCTTCATAAAAGGCTAAGAGGTCATGGGTTCGATCCATGGTGGCCATCTACCTAATATTTAATATTCTTTAGGTTTCCTTGGACATCTAAATGGTTGTAGGGTCAGACAGGTTGTCCTGTGAGATTAGCCGAGACGGACGTAAGCTGGCTTGGACACTCACAGATATCAAGTAAAAAAGTCAAGGTTGGAGTAGCAATAGCTTTGAAGCTTCAAGTGGCTATTGAGTAGCAATACCTTTTTTTTGGTCTGGGTGGGGGTTGAGTGTTCAACAACCTATGAAAGATAAGAAGATTTGAACCTCTAACCTTCTTGGCTAAGATATATATACTTTAATAAGTTACACTATATTTGAGTTGCGGGCATGGAGTTAGTTGAGTTTGATTTTATATGAAAGGTGTAACTAGAACATAGAAAACAAACAACTTTCACAGCATGAAAAGTTCTAAGAAAGGGAACAATTTGTTTGGTAGATACGAACAAGGAAGTTAGACAAGAAGATAGCAAATAATTTAATTTGGAGGAAATTATTTGGAAAATAATTATAAATAAAAAAATATTAAACTATTTATAAATATAAAAAAATTTTACTGCATAGATTACGATAGACTTCATCACTTGTGCGATAGAAGTCTACTAGTGAAGTTTTTCTATATTTATAAATAGTTTGAATCATTTTACTAAATTTGAAAACATTCCAAATTATTTCCTATACATTATAAAAATCTATAAAATTTTCTTACAAAAGAATAAGATAGAATGTTATTACTAAGTTTTAGATAGAAGTTTATCGCAATCTATCGTTGAAAGTATGATATGATTAATTGTATCTTCAACAAGAAGAAAAACTCGATTAATAATTTGGAAAAATATTGACCGATTGATGGCTTTTTGGTCTACTAGCAAGTCTTCTTTTTGTCCAAATTATTGTTACCCTTGTATTATTATAAACTGACGTAATATGTTTTCGTAATTTCTCTTGTTGTATGAGCCTTATATATGTGTGTGTAAGTTTCTTTGATAACGTATTAAAAACCTTTATGGATTGAAAGTATGTCATTTCCCATGCTTTATCCATGCTGTCTTTATATCAAAATAATGTACTACCTTCTAAAAAGTTAGGGTATTCTAAATCTCTCTCTCCTATCTTTATCAACAAATAATAATTTTATTTGATTTAAAATTTTTAAACATTTTAATTAAATGTGTAATTAAACCAAATGTATAAAATTTAGGGAGATTATTTTGATGACAAAATTGTTGTAAATGTTTACAAATAATAGCAAAATATCATAGTCTATCCGTGATAGACTGCAATAGATCGCAATAGACTACTATCTATGTCTATCATGACACAAATAGACGTAGATAGTAGTTTACTGCGATCTATCGAAGATAGACAGTAAAATTTTGCTATATTTATAAATATTTTCGTTCGTTTTTTCGTGTTTAAAAACAACACTAAAATTTAATGGATAATAATAAATTAAATTAGCATAATTAGTTATTCAATTCAATTATAAGAATTTAATATAGTGGTTAGATTGACATTGTGTTGATTGAATGATTAAAATATATTCTCAATTATATTTTATTCATAAAAATATACATTAAATTTATATATTTTAAGTTTTTAATTGAAAATATCAATCAATAAACAATTCTATTGATTTTTAAATGAATTCACCTTAATTGGCTAAATTAATTTATAAAAAGTTATTATGAACGAAAAAAATATCGAACTATTTTCAAATGTAGCAAAATTTTACTTTCTATTTGTGATAGACTGCAATATACCACATCTATCTGTGTATATCTGGTAAGTGATAGATGTCTATTTGGGTCAATCACAGATAAAAAGTAAAAATTTACTATATTTATATATTTTTTTAAACAATATTTTTATTTTTGAAAACATCCCTTAATTTACTCTACGATATTCTTGATATTCTTCAGTAATGGTAATGAATTATTCAATTAAAAGTTTTCATCAATTACTTAAAATTCATTAATTTATATTTTAGTGCACTAATTAAATTATAAACTTAATTGGATGAGAAATGATCTTAAACGGAAAAATTGCTTCAAATATTTACAACTAGTAGCAAAATACACAGTCTATCTGCGATAGACTGCGATAGACTACTATCTGTGTCTATCATGACACAGATAATAGACACACATAATAGTCTATCACGATCTATCGCAAATAGACAATGAAATTTTACTATATTTGTAAATATTTTGGTTCTTTTTGCTATATTTGAAAAAAAAAAGCCTAAATTGAATTATATTTATATATGAAAATGCTAATTCTTGATTTAGTACATTAAAATATTTATTTATTAATTAGTGTATGACAACTATATATAAAGTTTTATCCATTAATCTCATCAACCAAATTCAAACATCATTTGCTTCTAAAAAACCTGATAACAAAAACACATTTATCTATGATTTCTATCAATATTATTTTCAAACATCTTATCCTCAAGCCATTTAGTGAAACTATGAATAACCCGACACGAAAGATAACTTTTAAAAAAATATTATGTACGAGTACAAAATTGACTACAATGACACCGATATTATAGAGGTATAATGACGGATAGGCGGCTGACATCGAAAAAGATATTTTAAAGGTGTCCAATGTCAGTCATCTTTATTGTTGATTTTCGACTGACATCAAAGGCTTAACTTCTTTTAGGGTTAAGAAGAGACATTAGTTTTTAATATGATGGTAGTACTTAATTGTAGGACTAAAAATTATCTCAATTTGATCCCTAGCCTTCAAAATGTACTATTTTAGATAATGGAGAAAAATATAGTGTATTTCCCTTGAATGAAAGTACTTTAGAAAGCTTCATTGATATAAAGGCAAGAAATCACAAGTTTTGAATGTGAAATACCATTAACAAAAAGAAGAGGTGGGAGAAAAGGAGAAGTTCTATATATGAGAAGACATGGGCAAGTCTATTGTATAGAGTAGGGAGTAAAAATAATATTCTTTGGAAAAGTATATATATTAAGATATCATTCTTTATATATATATATATAGATTCTGCGCGTAACTCTTATTATTCAATAAGAAGGGGAGTGGTTAAATAAAGCTTATAACTAGAGGGGTTGAGATGAAGGAATAATCTTTTCCTTCACCTTCTTTTTTATTTGGGTTTAGGGTTCGTTTCTTTGTAAAGAAGGTATTTGCCTATTTGGACTATCTATTTCGAGGGAACGCACTTCCATTTATAATTTTTTTTTTTCACTGTAAATATTTCTTTATATTTCTTCAAGTTGGAATCTCAACTTTTCAAAAGAGTCATCATAATTTCTTTTTACCACTAAACATCTTCATATTGTACTTTCAAGATTTTGGTATCATGCATGAAGACTTTTGGGGTGGGAAGAGACTAATTAATTTGTGGGGTGTGCTAAATAGGTTAAGAACGACTTGGGCTTTTGGTCCTTAACAAAAAGCATTTTGAAAAGGAATTTTTATGAGAAAAATCCTCTTCGGGAAATTTTGAAAATGCACTTGAATTTAAATTTTTTCATTCAAAGCTTTTAAAGATAATTTTAGACAATTTTACCATTCTTTCTATTTTTTTTTAATTTATTTGTTTTTTTCTTGTAATTAATGAGACAAATTTTCTTTTGGTCATTAATGAGCATTTTTTTTATTTCTTTGTTTTTTTTTTAATTTATAAATATCAATTTCCATTTTAAGGCATTTAATAGCTTATTAACGAGATTTTCCTTTTAGAGGTGTTGTTTCATCTTCTTCATCCCTTGATTAACTAGATTTAGTTGACCTTAATTGTAGGGTGTTGATTTGTCTTCTTCAACCATGTGCAGAATTATTGTTTTAATATTGGTTTTTTTGCTTTCTAGGAGACTTATTTAAATTACATACAACAATGTTTCAAAGGAAAATTGCAATATATGACAATTTTAAAATGGGATTTTGCAAGCATATCTATTTTATCTGATATTTTGCAGATTTAGAGAAATCTTAAATTTTGAAATTTTGTTGAATAATTATTCCAAAATTGCCCTTGTTATTCCCTCCTTTTTCTCTCGCCGCCGCATGGTCCGTGCATGTGAACCACCTCTACCAATAACAACTTTCTCACACCCAAAATAACTGCAAACTGAAATCATATTTTCTTGTTTCAATTTCGAGAGATTTAGAGATACATGTACTCTACTTGATTATGATCCATTGGAAAAAAGACATTAAGTATAGGGTTAAATGAAAAATGCTAACCCACACACGTCCCCATTAAAAATCGGACAAAATTTTAACTTTTGGAAGAAAAAAAAGGGAAAAAAACCTCTATTGAAGCAATCGACGAAGGTAAGCGGCAAGGAGATGACGGGTTGGTGAAATAGAGATGTTGGAGGGAGGGGGTTGTTGCGAAGAAGAAGTTCAATTTTTTTTTTTTTAATTATTAAAATTTAAGTTTATCATTATAAAGTATATCAACTAAGTCCAATGCATGATTATCAAATTTATCAATAGTATATCAATGAAATGTATCAACAGTATATCCTTTGAGTGTATCAACATGAGTGTATCAACATTAGAAAAGAGTGCATCATTATTCAGTTTATCAATAGTATCTGTCAAGTTATCTTTATCAAGTATATCAATCAAGAGATCAAATTTATCAGCAGTATAAATGAGTGAATGATTGACAAATTTATTGGCAGTTTATAAGTCAAGTACAACATTATCGAGTATATCAAGTATATCAGTTAAGTGTACCAAGTTTATCAGCAGTATAAACCAGGCTTGGCAAAGAAACTCACGGGGTCGGGAAATCCCCAGTTTGACCAGGGGATGGGATTAAATCATGGATCTTTTTAGGATCCTCGTCTGGGGACGAGGAGGGTATCCCCGCCCCGACCCCAATTCCAAACCTCGACGCGAGTTAAATATAAAAGTTAATTATATATATATATATATATATTTTCAAAAGACCCAAAAAACAATTAGTTTAAACATTAAATAAAAGCCCAATTAAACAATTAGTTTATTTTTTGTGGAGCTAGTGCAATTTTAAACAAAGTGACCCAAATTATAATTTAAAAAAAAATGTTATTACGTATATGGAAAAAGTGAATCCCTGCAGGGAATTAACTGGTGATGGGGTAAATTCTCCCCACGGGAATGGGGTAACCCCACTGCCTTGCTTCGACCCCGTTACCAACACTAGTATAAACGAATGCAAGATTCACAAGTATCAAGTATATTCGTCAAATGCATCATTACCAAGTATATCAATCACGTGTGTCAAGTGTATTTCAGTAGTGTATCAAGTGTATTAGGTGTATCGAGTATATATCAGTAGTGAGGGTATGTGGGTTGGGCTTTGTTTTTGCCATGTTTACAAACAAACAAATATGTGGGTTATGAGCCTAATTAATGTATTTTGTTTTGCCCTTTTTGCAAGTGCCCCTATTTCAAATATATATGAGATTATTTCAGATGCACTTAGAAGAAGTATATATTTAAAGTTGTTATACAATATATACTCCATATTTTAATTTTAGTCTCATTTCTATTGAGGTATATATTCCATATACTTTGTCTTCATATATACGCATGTATGTTTAGTTATTTTGCAAACATAATACCTCATATCATATGCTACAAATTAGATCATAAACTAAGATAGATAGCATCATCAAATTACTTAAAAAACAAACCAAATTTGTAGAGCTATTCAAATTCTCAAACTAGTGCTCTGAAATGTGTGAGTAATCTTTTCCCCCCTACAATATAAATACAACTATTCGATTGTATATTTGATATATATATTCCAGAGGAAAATTGTTTGAATATACAATATACAATTGAATATCATAGACTAATTAGTATATATTTAGAACCCAATTGATAACAGTCAATCATTTAACACGTTTATATATAACATCATCGACATGAGTATATCGAATATTGCTTTCTAATAAAATAGATAACTCGAAACGATATTATAATATGCATATGTGATACCACACTTATCCATATTATATCTCAGATTATTTGAAATATACATTCGATATAATCAAAACAAATAGGGAATATTCAACTATATTTAAACAACAGTGGTAGACAGTAATAGTCTTTGCCAGGATGGTTTTTGTTGCTCTTCTGGTGACAGTTTCGATGGAATTCTGAGGCATATTTCTTGAGATTTTTGAAAGGAAAACTATTGAAGAATCAAATTTGAGATTTGAAAGGACAAGAAGAAGGAGATGAAGAAGATACCATGAAGATTTAAGAGATGAGTTTCCATTTTTGGACTCACATGTAGAACTCCTCGCTGGGTCTAACTAGAGTTGATGTTAATGACCGAATATTTTGTAACATTGTCGACGGTTGCGGCATAGAAATGACAACTATCATTGTGGGTCAGAAGTTGAAGAAGATTCATGAAGAAAAATGAGGATGTGTAGATTGAAGAAGAGAGAATTTTTTTTTGGAGTGAATAGGGAATTTACTATTTAGAGAAGATTACGTAGAGGAATTTGGGGTGGGGGGAGCAAAAATGGGGGATCCAAAGGATTTTTCCTTTTTTAAGTTTTTTAAAAGAGGAACATTAATGGGTGCAACATACACGAAACCCTAGGCTATTTATTTATTTATTTTTTTTTATGAAAATAGTGGATAAGACCTTAATGGTTGATACACCACAACATTAGGGAAAATTTTTAGTTCATTGTGTTATTTATAAAATACATGGAGTGTAGAAGACAATAGTGTAATATGAGTGTACAATTAAGGTCTTCTATGTACAAAACCCTTTGAAAAAAGTAGTATGTTGGCCTACATTGGAAGATTTTAGATTGCTAATGGTTTTTATATACAAAGACTTATGTGAGCTTCCAAATTGTGGTTGTGGTGGAAATAAAAACTTTTTCCACATGCACGCCCCCCTGTTTCTGCCTGCTATCTGGATGGGAGGGTGAGTTCGGGTAACCACGCTTGCGCATAAATAAATTACTTTTTACTACTTTTCTTTTCAGTTTTTTGATAAAAAAGTTACCGTTTTATTAACGTTACAAAACCGTTTTACTAATATTTCAGATTTACATTTTCTCCATTGATAGTGGATCTAAAAATTGATTTCATATCTCAAAATTGTTCTCTAGCCCTCTTCTATACCTGAAATTTTGAGAAAATACACAGATGGCAGAATTTTTCTTCTTCTCCCTCTGATTTTTTTTCTTTAATTTTTAAGTGTTGTTTCTGAGCACATTTTCTTCTAATTTCAATCCTTCTCCAACCAGTGCATACTAGAGATAGGGTGTTTTGTTAACCTTGGGAAATAACCGACTTAAAGTGATTTAACGCCAAGATCGTGCCATATTTTTTGCTTTCAAGGCGGGGGGTTCCTCCACTATACAACAACAATGATTTGCATTTCATCCTATCAATTTGAAAGGCACACTATTTATCGTTTCAAATGTCGATCAAGAACGAAAAGGTGCCTCTAGATATGTGAAAATTGGAATGATGCTATGCTTTTAAGTTCTAGGTTATTTGAAAATATATGATAATATATGAGGGGAAGCTGTGCTTTCTGCCTATTTCATTCTTAATAGGGTTTATCACAAAAAACTGGATAAGACACTGTACAAATTGTGGAAAGGCTATTCACCTAACCTTAATTACCTGTGAGTGTAAAGGTGCTTAGCAAAAGTAGCATGTCCAACGTTTAAGAAACCTACAGTTGAATCTAAAACCTTTGATTGTATTTTTATTGGTTAAGTTCATAATACTGTTGCATATAGATTTACGAGTTTGAATGATAAATCAATTTTTGAATATAGAGTTGTTGCATGTTGTTGCATATAGATTTACGAGTTTGAATGATAAATCAATTTTTGAATATAGAGTTGTTGCATGTAGATTTATCAGTTTGAATGAAAAATCAATTTCTAAATATAGAGATGCTAAACTTTTGTAGCATATATTTTCCATGATTAAGGGTTTAGTTAGTATATTTTATGGTGATAAAGTACGTATTTCTTTACTATCTTCTTCTAATAGTATGCGTATGCATGAACTTGACCCTAAGAAGAAAGAGATAGAGAACTGAACAAAGTTTTGAACTTGATTTCTTAACTATTTTTTTAGTTGAAAGTTCAGATAAGATAGCCAATCAATTTAGATGCACGTATTTAATAGATGAGAATCCTAAAACTTACTGGAGGCCATAAGTTTTATAGACTCTAGCTTATGGAAACAAGCTATTAAGAGTGAACTAGATTCTCTAACTACAAATCAAACTTGGGACTTGGTAGATCTCCCTAACGAAAGTAAACCTACTAGTTGTAAATGGTTTTTCAAAAATAAAATTAACTTGATGGTTCAATTGAAAGACTCTAGGCTAGATTAGTAGTTGTGGATTATACCAAAAAACAAGGTATTGACTATTTTGATACATATTCTCCTATGACTAAAATAGCTACTATTAGAATTTTGATTGTCCTATCTACCATTCATGGTCTTCTAATACACCTTAAATGGATGTGAAAGCAACATTTCTTAAATGTGATATAGACGAGGAAATATATAGAAAGTTTTATACTTGCTAGTCAAGAGAACAAAGTATGCAAGCTTAAAAAGTCTGTTTATGGTCTTAAGCAAGCTTCCAAATAGGTATGCGAAGTTCAACAATACTTTAGTAAACAAAGATTTTAAAGTAAATTCCTTTGATACATGAATGTTGATGATATGCTTCTCTTGGGTACAACATAAATATAATTAATAATACCAAGTTATTATCGTCATCACATTTTGAAATGAAAGATTTAGGTGAAGCTAATGTGATACTTGGTGTTTAAGATAAAGAAAACTTAAAAAGGATCTTCTTTATGTCAATCATATTACATTGAAAAAATGTTAAAAAAATTGATTGATTTGATGTTGCTCCTGTAAGAACACCTTATGACATTAGTATCAAGTCTTAAGAAAATTAAGGGAGACACTGTTTTTCAATCTAAATATGCAAAGATTATAGGAAGCGTTATGTTTATGATGAATTATACTAGACCTGATATTGTATATGCGGTGAGTAGATTTAGTAGATATACACATAATCTTGATAAAGATTGTTATATTGCTCTTAGTTGTTTATTAAGGTATCTTAAGAGTACAATGGACCATTGTTTGCATTTTAATAATTTTTTTGCCGTTAGAAGGATATTGTGATGAAAATTAGGTAACAAACAACAATGAGGTAAGCTCCACTAGTGGATACATGTTCTTATTAGGCAAAGAATCTATGTAATGGAAGTCAGCAAAGCAGACTTGCATAACAAGGTCCACCATGGAGTCTAAGTTTATAGCTCTAAAGCTAGTAGGGCAAGAGATTGAATGGCTGAGAAGTTTACTGGGAGATGTACCATGGTGGGGAGCATCGATACAATCTCATTGCGCTGTGATTCATAAGCTGCTATATAATTGCTAAGAATAGTGTGTATAACGACAAAAGGAGGCATATATGTCTCAAACATGGAGTTGTGAAACATTTCTTGCAGGGGCAAATTACCTCATTGGAGTATGTGAGGACTGATTAGTAGATACTCTCATTAAAGACCTAACAAGATTCTAAAGTCCTCACTATCCATGGGACTCAAGCCCTTAAAGGAATTAATAGACCTTTATTTGGATGGTCCAAGTACGGACTTGATAGATAACTGTGAAGTTTTCATAGCTTAGTTTTTGAGTGGTTTGTCTCAAACAAACTTGATGAAGCATGCAATTAATGTGATTGTGAAGGTGTGACCACCCTTTGTGAAGAGTTTAAAGATCTCTTTCTAGAGTTTTCATAGTGGCTCGATGTTTTATGTGCATGGACTTAAATAACACGTACTATATCACAAAATCAAAGAAAAAAACATGAGGAGTAAACCTGGTTGTTGAATCTTAAACATAGTTATTGAAAGTTGAAGAGATAACCCACTTTCTCTAATAAAATTGTTGCCCTATTTCACTATGCACCAATTAAAATAGAAAAATATTGATGCTTCCAATTAAAATAGAAAAATATTGATGATTACGTTTATTCTCATTTCTTTGCTAAAAAATGGTTTTTAACTTTCTTTTTGGTTTGTTTATTATACCATTCATTCATAGGGATTGTTGGGAATGACTTGGGCTTTTGGCCCATAGTAAAAAAACATTTTGAGAAAAAAGTAGTATGTTGTCGAAGATTTTGAATTGGTAATGGAGTTTCCAAATTGTGGTTGTGGTGGAAATGAAAACTTTTCCTACATGCGAGCACTGTGTTGCCGCTTGCCATTCGGACATGCGGGCGGGTTTAGATAACTGTGATTGGGGGTAAAGAAATAAATTTTTACTACTTTTCTCTCAAACGTTTTTACCAAAAAATAATTGTTTTATTAACGTTAGAAAACTGTTTTACTAAAGTTTCAGATCTACATTTTCTCCGTAGATTGTGGACCTGTAAATTGATTTCATATCTGAAAACCTTCACTTACCTTCTTCTATGTCTGAAATTGATTTTAAAGAAAATACACAGATTACATAATTCTTTTTTTCAAACTGTTGTTTCTGAGCACATTTTCTATTGTTGAAAACCAATATTGTAGCTAAACCTCATTTCTAACCTTTCCTTTCATTTTTGCATTTTAGACCCTATCCCTTCCCTTTTTCGAATCCTGAACCATTTCTTCTCTTCCTTTCTCACGTTTGGATCTTATCGTTGCTCACGGTCCCATGCCCGCTACTATCAACCACGATCTTGCAGCTGCCCATGCTTGCCGCCACTCTCCATACACAACGCCTTCATTGCCGCTCTCGACGTGCAGTATTATGTTAGTCTCAGCCAAAGATCTACAATGATTTCTTTATCCAACCTCTCTCTAGGCTCTTTATTCTAAGAAAAGGACTAACAAAAATGACTAGTGATCATATCACTTAATGCAGGTATGAACGTGCAGCTGTTGAAGGCAACTTTGTATTTATGTTCCTAAGGTCGAGTTTGGGAGATACTCTTGACGTTTAAGTAATGAATTTATGTGTATGGACATTGCACAACCTTGTTCTAAATTTGAAACGGAGTGAAGAGACATGATCCATTAAAGTAAGCCCCTTGTACGTAGGTGAAAACTTATTTCTCTGATGTGTAGGCTGTGATTTAATTTCTTAGTTGAAAGTTATGTTCTAGAGTCTGGTAGGTGGATGTTTTGCTATTTCATGTAGTCATGAAGCATGAAAGAACTGATGATTGGAAGAATTGAGTCCATAAAATCCAACATTTTTCCAGCCATATAATGTAGTTGAGGAGCTTTATGATGGGATTAGACAAATAAAAGCATGATCTTACATCCTAAAAGATGAAGTTTTTCTCTTTTGCTTGTGGAAATTGGACTGTATTTAGTCAATGTATCATTACAAGGTTTGTTGTATGTTGCCTTTCTCATTATCTTGCATTTGTTTCATAATAGATTTCAACACCTATCTCTCTCCTAACAAAATTCTTAGCATATAATTCCAGCTTTAAATCACTTGAATATGCTACAGTTAGTTGAAGTCACATGTTAATATCTAATCATATCTTTTATTAAAACCTAGTTTGTTGAGATTAAAATTCATTGAAATTACCAGCATGATTGGTACCATTTCAAATACCTTACATAAAAGCAAATTATAAAGAATGTTGTTTTTTAGTGCAGAAGTACCAACTCCTAATGGAATACTATTATGTAACCCATTTGGAACATGCCCCTCAAAGAATTGAATATGAAAGATGTTTGTTTCTCTCTTTTGTAGTTAATTTGTTGAATAAGCCTCAAGGGTTAAGCTATAGTTTCATGGCTTTGATATCTTTCCTATTATTGTTTCAACCTCATTGTGGTCACAAAGCTTGTATCTTGTCATTATGTTAACATTAACAATCTGTAATTTTTGTTGGTGCTTTAAATTTATGTATTTACTCTTTCATAATCAATGATATTTATCCATTCTCTCCATAGCCTAATAATGATTTTGAAATGACTAACCCTATTTTTCACTCTAATCATGCTTTTTAGTTTGCAATTTTCATAGCAATAAATTTAATTTTGAATAGTTAAGATTGCATTATGGAACATGTTTAGGAATACTGGAATACGGAATTCGCCACCCAATTCCGTTCCAAATAATTTATCGTTCTCACCAGAACACGTAGTAGCAGCAAAAGTTCTCTTGATCAAAACTTTGTTGACCTCCAATAGAGAGATTGATACCTTGTTCCATCTCTTTAGTTGAGATAGTTTGATCACATAGGGCTCTATTGGCTTAAACTTTTCCTTTATCAGTTGAAGAGATTTATATATGCATGCTTTGAAATGTAGAAATTGCAGTTACCACCTCTGGTGCATTGTAATCCTCCATGATCTCTTCTTTATTGAGTCTTTCTTCTTTTGGTTTTTTCTGCAAGCTGTAGCAAGTAAAAAGATCAAATATACCAATGGTGGAACGTCTCTTAATTTCATCAGGGTGTTTCACATCTTGGAGCATGTCGAATGTCCCTTGCTGCGGAGTTGCAATTGCATGATTCAATACAACTTCCTTGTTAAGATCCTTTTCTTCAAGTTTTTCTTCAATCTCTTCTCTCTCTTCTAGCATTGCTGAAGTGCTTCTTCCTTCCTCTATAAGTTTAGGGCCTTCACATTCAAAATCCACATTTATGTGTACCTGCATCACATTGCTCCTCTTCTATTTGTTCCAAAGTTTATGTGTTGTTAAGCACGGTTCCTTGTGGGTTATTTCTAATTTCATTTGCAATTTTTCCAATTTGGATCTCCAACTTTTGAAGAGCCGTCGCTTGACTTTGCATCACAACATCATTCTTTCCCATATATTCTTGTAAAAGTTCTTCGATGCTGATATTTTAGACTAACACTTCTTAAGCCATTTCTAGTTCCACTTCTTTGTAGCCATATTGACAAGGATTCAACAAACTTTGATTACCTTGTGACCCTAAATACCATATAGAATCTAGGTTACAGGGACAATCTTGGAATAACTGATAACTTTTATAATAAGCACAAGAAATAGGAGAAACTATATTAGATGGACAATTTTTAGACAAATGATTCTCACCACAATAATCACAAAAGATATTAGAATTTTGATGAAAATGAGAAATGAGAATGCTATATCTCATAGGCATCTTGGGCATTAATGGATAGTGTTCGCTCATTGTTGCAAAGGGATTTACTTCCATCTTGTGGATTATCACGTGCACTAAACTTTAACCTGAAACAGGTGAGCAAACATAAAGGCCAAATTTTCTGAGAGATGAAATTTTGGTTGCAATCCGTATCCAAATCCTTGTTGCAAAAATAGAATTTTGTTAGGAATGTTGTTCCAGGCAACGACGCCAAAAATTTGATCGATTGAAAACGCTTTTACTAACTCGAAACCTTTTTGAAGGAAAAGCCTCTAGTCTAGGGCAAGTGCACACTGTCGACAAGTAGTAAAAAGATTAGAAGTATTCCAAGTCGTCTCCCAAGGGAACGATTTTTCAACAAAATCTTAAATGACAACAAAGATTTTCCTCAAAATTGCAATTATAGTAACCGAGAAGAATTTGATTTGGAATTTTTGGTAGAAAAATTAAATAGTCAAACAATTGTGAAAATATAGGGGTTCAAATATGTTCATACTTATTTTGAGAGTAAATTCGGCCTAATATGAAAACTTTTAACTTAACTCAATTTCATTGCTTTGGTGAACTGGATTCGACACCTATTCGATATTCAAACCTATATTTCTATGGCTAATGTGAACTTAGATAATTAAAAATATAATCCTTTGATTCTAAAGGTTTTTCCCTATGTCTAAGCTAAAAAACAAAGTCCTATTTCTAGGCTCTTTTCCTAAATCACTTTTATGAGAACCAAATTTAACCTAACCGTTTTCGTATTATATTCAATTTTAGTATACTAGTCTAGGTGATCAAGCTAGACTGATAATGTTGAAATTAAAATCAATAAAAGTTAACCAAACAATGAATTGAGCCAAGTTGCTCTATTTTACATATTAGGCTTTTGCTACTTTCTTTAGGATATTCACATATTTGAATCCCAAAGAAGAGCTTTGCTGATGATTGAAGAATTAAGTAACAAAAAATTAGATGGAAGTTAAATTCATAGTAAACTAAATATAAAAAAATAGATTTAAAAAAAAATACCTAATCGAACATTAAAAAAATAAAAAAAAATAAACAAGCAACGTCTTGCCTTCCTTTGATTTACTCAGTAAGTGACCTCATTACCGGAGCCGGGCTAGGCACCCAAGTCCTTTAAGTGCATTAATCATAAGACAGACATATCTAACATACTTTTATAGGGAACTGGTTATACTCGCCCTACAGTTGGTTTTGGATGTCCACAACCTCTGGAGCCCCGAAGGAACTCTTACCTCTGGTGAACCCGAAGGAACACAAACCTCTGGTGATCCCGAAGGACCACAACCTCTAGTGACCCTGAAGGACCACAACCTCTGGTGAACCCGAAGGAACACAACCTCTAGTGACCCTGAAGGACCACAACCTCTGGTGAACCCGAAGGAACACAACCTCTAGTGACCCCGAAGGACCACAACCTCTGGTGAACATCCAACCGACGTAGGGAGTTACCACTACCCAGCACACATGACCAAATTCAATTCTCACTCCTTTCCTTCCATGAATTCATACATTAACAGCGCTGTTTACAAACATCTCATAATACAAGCATATGCATTTCACATACATCCTTTAAAACATGAGAATTTCATACAAGCATGTTATCTCACATGGGGCTTAGAAATTTTACTCATCATGGCAACTAAACATATGACGATTTCACATACATCCTTTAAACATGGGAATTTCATACAAGCATGCTATCTCACATGGGGCTTAGAAATTTTACTCATCATGGCAACTAAACATATGGCGGGAAGGCGGTTCACGTAGTAAGACCACTTACCTGAGCAATTATATTAACTTATCCACACGGCAGTCTTTTGAAAAGTTCTTGGTCAACTGTGAATAAAATTTCCCCAACCTTGATTAGTCCACAAGTCTAGTCTCATCACAAGTTAATTTCCAATAAATTAAAAAGTGTTCTTACCTAAGCGTGGCTTAACTCGCAGTTGCCTCCAATCCTTTTTACCCAACACAACTTCCGGCCACCTAAGAGAATTTTAATCACATAAGTCTAAATCACCAATAGTTTACCAA
Organism: Citrullus colocynthis; assembly: GCA_031780015.1. Lineage (NCBI taxonomy): Eukaryota > Viridiplantae > Streptophyta > Magnoliopsida > Cucurbitales > Cucurbitaceae > Citrullus > Citrullus colocynthis. Next base: position 103,932 of record QLSR01000593.1, on the reverse strand, counting down.
ACTACGCCATAAATTTTCCTTGGGTCCGAGTTACTTACTCAAACGTTACCGGTTTGGTGACGAGTAATCAGGCGAGCGTTTGACTGAAATGGCAGCAGAGGAGAACCGGCGGTGGAAGAGACAGAAACCGGTGGCGGAAGAGAGAACCAACGTCGGCGGCGGCTGCCGAAGAGAGAGAGAGACCGGCGGCGGTGCTGCAGACGCGAGGGAGAGGAGGAACCGATGCCGGTGCGGCGGCGCTGCAGCCGCGAGGAAGAAGAAGACAAATCGGAGCCGGCGGCGGCGGCGGCGCTGCTGCGCGAGGAAGGAGAAGAGAAATCGGAGCCGGCGGCGGCGGCGGCACTGCTGTGCGAGGAAGGATAAGAGAAATCGGAGCCGGCGGCGGGAGGAAGAAGAAGAAGAAACCGACGGCTGGAGGAAGAAGAAGAAGAAAATCGGGGGGGGGGGGGGGG
>QLSR01000593.1:83317-103331 GCA_031780015.1 Citrullus colocynthis | reverse complement strand
GGGGGGGGGGGGGTGGCGCGCGAGAGAGAAGGGAAATGAAAACTCTTTTCTTTTTCCTTTTTTTTTTTATTTTAGCACGAAAACCTAGGAGTTATTTATAACAAAACCCTAATCCCATTCCTTTCACTTTTCCATTTTCTTTTCTTTTCCAACCAAATAAAATAAAATAAAATAAAATAAAATCTTCTACAAAATAAGATTTCCTTCATTTACTCCAATCCCACCAAATTTATTCACCTTATTTTACTTGTCCCGAACTAAAATTATCGCAAAAATTCCCTTAACTCAAATTTTGAAATTTTCCATCTTAGCTTAAGTAAATGCACGAAAACACAAAAGAAATAACTATATTTTCCCTTTCATACATAATAACTTAAATTAATTTACTAGGAGGATTAATCTCAACGATTTGGGATTGTTACAATCCATCATCAAATGCATAAACTGGTTAAAAAACAACCAGGCTTGGAAAATTATTAGAGGAGAGAAGTCTCTTTTTGGAAAGGTCTTTGGCATGATAGAAGTCCTTTGGCTGAAAACTTCCCCGTGAAAGAAAGAGAACATAACATATGGAATGATCTTAAAGGTAGCTTCATTATACCAAACGACAGCAAAGGCAGGGACAAACCTATTTGGAAACTGAATACCAATGGAGCTTTCAAAACCTCAACGGTTAAAGAAACACTTTTCAATCAGTCTATCAGATCGACTCCAGCTCTTGAAGTAGACAAATACAAAAAGATATGGAAATCTCACGTACCAAAAAAAAATGCAAATTTTTCCTCTGGGCTCTATCCCACAGAAGCATTAATACTATGGAAAAGCTACAGAGAAAGCTTCCAAATCACAATCTGAATCTCAATTGGTGTATCCTATGTTAAAAACAAAATGAAAATATGGATCATCTCTTCTTAAGATGCGACATTGCATCCAACATATGGTCCAAAGTGGCTTCAGAAACAGGTTGGCAAATCAACCATAATACTGTGGAAACACTTTGTAGAGAATTGTTTGAAATCAACCAAAACTCCAAGGGCAGGATCATTGCTTTTAATTTGATAGCGGCTACCCTATGGACAATCTGCAACAAACGTAACAGAAGAACCTTCACTGACGCCATCAGAAGTAATATAGGCATATGGGAAGATATTTGCATACTGACTGGTCTATGGTTGTTCAGAGCACATGATTTCAAGGATTATAACCCCTCAATCATTGCTTTAAAGCTTAATGCTTTTTGTACAAAATAGATTGTTCGGGCTTATCTCTAGCCCTTCAGCTTTTGTAATCCCTTTGCACTTGTTGAATATCAATGAAGAGGGAAATGATGAGGGTGCTAAGAAGGTATTCACCTAGTGGAGATGTTCGGGTGCACCCCCTGACCCAATGTATTCTCTTTAAAAAAAATCTTTAAAATACATCTCAACCACTTTTGCTATTAAATTTCTTTAATTCATTTTCCACTCTCAAATTTATCTACCCAATCTACTCTCTTACGTTATATAATGTTATTTGTTAATGATCAATTTAGACCTACAATGGTGAAAATACCCCTATATACAGTGGTTTATTATAATTAAAATAATATATATATATATTTAAGAACGTAAACACCTTTTTTAAAGTTTAAGCGATGAATAGACATATATAAGTATGAAAGTTGAAAAATAACATTTTGTTTCCTTATAGAGTTTAATAATTTTAAAATATTCTCGGCCTCATAATTTGAATACAATATCATATATATCATTCTATAGTTAAAGAATATTTAAAAGTTGTATAACTTTGTCAATACCTATCTAAAATAAAAAGTTGATTGACATAGTAAAAACATAACTCATAGCTTGTTTGAATAAAATAAATTTGGTATAATTTCTCTCACACGTAAGCACGCCCATTGTCCTCCAACATAACACGTGTCACTTTGTTCATTTAACAAGCAATATATGCATTAAGTAACAATGGAAGGCATGCCATGCTCTTGTGTTTCTGGTGGATCTCACATCAAAGTCTGAAGCTGCTTTATGAATGCTTCTGAAAAGGAATTTAAAGCAAACTCATTCAATCTCTCCACAAAAATGGCAGTTAGTTCCAACTTCAATCCATCCTCATTATTAGACAAGAAAAACACGTCAACTTAGGTAATGTATAACGCTTGAATTCAAGAAAGGCAGACGAGATTACATCTAAAAGAAAATAATTCGAATTGATAGCTATTACTTATATTCACAAGGTACGAATAGAAACTCCGAAGTTAAAAATGCCTAATCTGAAACAATTTTATATTTAATAACTTCCTATAGATTTTCGTAGAATACATGTCAATAAGAACCAAACATATTGTTACATTATGTGATGACAAGACCCTTTTCTATTTTTCTTTAGAGTTATTCTCAAGCATCATGTTATAATAAAAAAGTCGTATAATAAGTTACAAATAGGTCTTAAACAATTTAAATTAATTACTGTTTTGTTTTATTTGAGGAGATTCAGACCTCCAAGCTTTGTGAAGGTTGACAAGTATTTTTAATGTATTGAAACTTTTAAAATTAATTTTCATATATTCATGGGTTGTTAACCTTAGTTTTACCTAAATATAATAGTAATATTTTTTTTAGGCCATTTGCATTAACATACAAAATAATTTTTTTTTCAAAAATACATTTTCATTTCAATACTTTTGATAAAAAATATCTAACATAAATGTACTCTAAAATTTATTTTGAGTAGTTGTCAAACACTTGTTTTTCTTTTAAAATTACTTATTTTTGAGTGGTTGTCAGACACCTGTTTTTCTTTTAAAATTACTTATTTTTTAAATTAAACACTTGAAAAAGTAAGTATTCGAAACACCCTTAGTCCATATTACTTAAGGCTTGTTTGGTTGACAATCTTGATTTTGTTTTATGCTTTCAAGTTCACTGACTTCACAAAATATGTGTTTGACAAATTGTAGATTCTATTTGTGAAAATTGTTTTCAGATTCTAAGATCCAAAGGGTAAAAATTTTGAAAACAAACATATTTATTTTTTCAGTATATCCAAATTTTGAATTTTAAATTTTAAAAGGACAATTATTATAAATAAAAAAAAATATCAAACTATTTACAAATATACTAAAATTTTATTTTCTATCTATGATAAACCGCGATAGACATATATTAGTGTCTATTTGGTAAAGTGATTGTAACGACCCGACTAACAACTATCTAATCAGACCATTACCCAATGCATGTTCAAGTTCAAAAAAAAAAAAAAAAAAACGACACTGTGCAAAATGGTAAAGAAGAACCCATGCTTTTCATGAAATTACCATTTGTTTTCATTCAAGAAATCAGTGAAATAACAATTAAATAAAATCTTAGTTCGGGGTACCCCTAAGAAAACAATAAAAGGAAACTTCATGAATGAAAACTAGCATAAATAAATAAGAAAGACGAGTCTCAAAACATGGCTAGATAGTTTGGACAAGAAAAATTTGATACAAAACATGAAAGACTATGCAGAAGCTGCTACAGGTCCCGTGATGCCATTAAGGATTCTTTTTGTCGTTCGCCGACACATTCCTTCCTTTACCTGAAAAATATATAAGAGAAAAAGATGAGTAATTATATTACTCAGTAAGTAACCCCACTACCGGGGTCAGGCTAGGCACCTATGTCCAATAAGTGCGTCAAACATATAAGACATACATATCTATCATACATCATACTTCTATAAGTGAATGGTTAGACCCGCCCCACCGTTGGTCATTGATGCCCACAAACCTCCAGTGAGTCCCTAAGGAGACACTTATCTCTGGTGATCCCGAAGGAACACAAACCTCTAGTGTACCCGAAGGGACACAACCTCAGCTGAAAGCGAAGGAACACAACCTCTGGTGATCCAGAATGAACACAACCTCCAACGGACACCTAACCAACGTAGGAGAGTAACCACTACTTATCATGCAAGATTAATAAAGTTCATAATCATTTCACAACATGGATTCATACGCTATCAGTAAAGTTCATAATCGTTTTATAACATAGGTTTATACACTAACGGGCACATATAACTTTAAGACATAGAAATCGCATACAGGCAAGGTATCTCAAAAGTGGCTCTGGGAGCCTATTACATCTTGACAACTAAACATATGGCCCGAAGGCGGTTCATATAGTAAGATTACTTACCTGAGTGTAGATCCATAATGCTAACCACACTATAAACTCACGCACAAATCCTAAATAAAACTGGGGGTACAATTCCCCCAACTTAAGTTACTCATCAAGCCTTAAGTTACTCATCAAGCCTAATTCGTCACGAGTTAATTCAAAGTTCATTTGAGAGAGTTCTTACCCAAACGTGGCTAAACTCGCAGTTTTCTCCAATCCTTCGAACCAAAGTAACCTCCGACCACCGACCAAGATTTACCAAATAATTCATATTCCCAAAAATTTACCGAACTATGCCACTATCCTACTTCGGTTTGAGATACTCACCAAGGAAATATCGATCCGACGACTGATGATCAGGCGAGCAGTTAGTCGTAGCAGCAACGGTAGAGGGAACAAACACGTCAAGCGAGAGCGAGACTCTGAGCGAGAGCGAGACTCTTAGCGAGAGTGACTTTGGGGAAAAGAGAACAGGTGAAGGCGAGCGGCGACTGAGAGAGAGACAACGGGAAAAAGAGAGAAAGAGAGAGTGCGACTCTGGGGAAAGGAGATTCGGTGAGGGCGAGTGGCAATTGAGAGAGAGGCAAACGAAAAAAGAAAGCGAAAATAGCGGCTGAGAGGAGACAATCAGGAGACAGAGAGAGAGTGTATGGCGGCTGAGAGGGCAATCGGGAAAAGAGAGAGAGAGAGAGAGAGAGAGAGAATGTATGGCGGCTGAGAGGGAGAGGAAAAGAGAGAGAGTGTGTGTGGCAGCTGAGAGGGAGAGGAAAAGGTTTTTCTTTTGCATTTAGTTTCCTTTTGCACGCAACCCAAGGAGGCTCCTTATAATAAACCCTAATCCTTTCCCCCTATTAACCTAATTAATTCCACCTTTTCCTTTTTCCCAATAAAATAAAATATTCCCTACTTAATTTCTCCCACCGAAATAACATCTACATATATATTCTTTCCGAAGAAATTTTATACTTAACTCATTTCTTGAAACTTTCAAACTTTTTCTTGAATTCAATTAAAATCTCACCAACCACTACAAATACAATTTTTTTAAAAAACTTAATTTCTTAACTTACTTATGTTATTCTTACTACCGGAATATAAATTTCTCAACTTTACAAAATTCGAAATAATACAAGATATCTTAAATTACGTTAATAGGAGAATTTACCTCAATAATTGGGTTAGTGCTAGATGTCTATCTGAGTCTATCGCGGTCTATCACAAATAGAAAATAAAATTTTATTATATTTGTAATTATTTTCAAAAGTTTTTCTATTTTTTAAAACATTTTATTTTAAAATGCAAAATGATATTTTAAAAAATAAAAATGTTTGGAAATATAGTATTTCTTACTATAAACTCAATTCAATTTATTTCAAAATTAAAATATGTATTATGTAATGTATTATAAATTATATAATATTACCCAATAATAATTATGCTGAAAAGTCTGACACCAAACATGTTCATAAATTAAATAATAATAGTTTATAGTTAACCTAGTATTTACTGGCCACTACTTTATGGTTTATAAATAGAGTAAACACATTAAAAATAATTATGATAAGTTAGAACTAATCTGTAAGTGTGCTAACAAACTCATATATAAAAATATGAAATACAACTCTGTTTGATTGAATCTCTTATTTTTAAATTTTGGTCGTGAGCTTATTTACCAAATGTTGTTTGTTTGGACCATTAGTTTTGTGTTTTCTAGATTGAAATCCTAACCAAGACGAGCATTATATTGAGAAAGAAAGAAATACATATTGTATTATGTTAGTTGTAGATTATTTGATTAGTAAAAGTCCATTGGACCTATTTCAATCTTTGTATTTAAATTTGTTTCATGTAACGACCCAACTTATACAAACTAATCGGACCATTACTCAATGCATGCAAAACTTCGAAGAACGACACTGTACTGAATAGTGAAGAAGGATCAAAGCTTTTCATGGAAATTTTTACTTATTTTAATTCAAGAAAATAACACATTAATAAATAAAAAAGGAAATTTTGGTTCGGGGTACCCCTAATAAAATCAATAAAAGAAACTTCATGAATGAAAAATCCACATAAACAAATAAATAGACGAGTCTCAAAACAAAATTAGACAGTTGGACAACAATTTTAATAAAACATGCAAGACTACGCGGAAGCTACTACGGGTCCCGTGATGGCATCAAGGATTCTTCTTGTCATTCGCCGGCACATTCCTTCCTTTACCTGAAAAACATATAAGAAGAAAGGATGAGTAATTATATTACTCAGTAAGTAACCTCACTACCGGAGTCGGGCTAGGCACCTAAGTCCTTTAAGTGCGTCAAATATAAGACATGCATATCTATCATACTTCTATAGGGAAATGGATATACCCGCCCCACCGTTGGTTATGGATGCTCACAACCTCTAGAGCCCCGAAGGAAACTCTTACCTCTGGTGATCCTAAAAGAACGCAAACCTCTAGTGTATTTGAAGGAGCCCAACCTCTGGTGAACCCGAAGGAACACAACCTCTAGTGAACCCGAAGGAACACATCCTTTAGTGATCCCAAATGAACACAACCTCCTGTGGACATCCAACCAACGTAGGGGAGTCACCACTACTCATCATACATAATCAACCAAGTTCATGCTCATCCCATCCCATGGATTCATACATTAATAATACTGATCATAAACATTTCATAGCATAAGCTTATACACTATCAGGCACATACAACTATAAGACATGAAACTTTCATACAAGCATCTTATATCATACGTAGCTTTAGAAATCTGCTATCGCAAGGCAACTATTCATATGGCCTGAAGGCAGTTTAGGTAGTAAGATCACTTACCTGAGGGTTGATCCATAAAGCTAACCACACTGCAACTCTTGCAAAATTCCTGAACAAACTGGAAATAAAATTCCCTTAACTTAAGTTATTCATCAAGTCTAACCTATCATAAGCAAACTCAAAATTTGTTCGAGAGAGTCCTTACCCGAACATGACCAAACTCGCAGTTTCCTTCGACCCTACAGACTAAAGCAATTGCCGACCACCTATTAAGATTTACCAATTAATTTGTATTCCCAAATATTTGCCAAAATATGTCACTAACCTACTCAGGTTTGAGATACTCACTTAGGGAGTACTGGTCCGGCGACTGATGGTCAGGCGAGCAGTTAATCTCGGCCGAGAAGGAGATTCTAAGCGAGAGTGAGAGTCGAGCGAGAGAGCGAGAGCCCAAGAGTCAGCGAGAGAGCGAGAGGCCGAGAGCGTGAGGGCGATTCTGGGCGGGGGGAGCGTGATTCCGAGTGTGAGAGCGAGAGCGCGAGAGCCTGTCGGAGACTGCGAGAGACAGCGAGAGACCGTGTGTTTCTGAGCGTGAACCCTCGGGGAAATGAGCAGCAAGTGCGAGAGAGAGATGGCGGGGGCAGAGGGAGAACAGAAAAGAGGGGAGCGCGGCGGCGGCGACGACGAAAAAAAACGAGAAGGAAGGGAGGAAAGAGAGGCGGCGGAGAGGGAGAGAGAGACGGGAGAGCTTTTCTCTTTTTTTTTAACTACACGCAAACCGAGGAGGTTAAAATAGACCCTAATTCCTTCCCCTCCTTAGCCCATTAATTCCACTTTTCCCTTTTTGTTTCTTCAACAAAATAAAATAAAATCTTTTTTATTCAAACTCCGATCCTACCAAATCCATTTATTTTATTTTATTTGCCTCAAAGTAAACTATCTTTTGCCAATTCCCAACAATTTCTTTAAATCCACCTAAGACTCACCAACCACTATAAATGCTAATTTTAAAACTTCCTCCTTAATCTAAATAAATACATAAATACATATAAATAAATATAATTTCTTTTTGATGTATAATGACTGAAATTAACTTAATAGGAGGATTTATCTTAATGATTTGAGTTGTCACATTTCATCTCATTGTAACGTTGAGAAAACCTATCTCATTCTCTAAATTCTCTATTTCTTTTTTAATTCTCTCTATCTCTGTACAGCTATTGCTTAACTAAAATTGCCACCGAGAAAGCATTGAATTGGTGGTTTATACATGTCATAGAAAGAAGTTAACTTAAATTTTGTTTTGGTCTCGGTCTCAACATTGATTCTGGCGGATCCACCCATTAAAACAATTGGCCAAAAAAAAACATGTTGTGATAATTATCCAAATAATTATTATCAGAAGTTTAATGAATAATTTTTTTTTATTTATTTTTTAACAAAATCAAGCTTTTGCGACTGAATAAATTTTCTTCGCAAGAAATTAATATTGTAACACAAACAAAAATTTGTTGCAAAAATATTTTGCGACAAAAGCAATGTTTGGCCGCAAGTAATTTGTGGTGAAAATTGTTTTCGCAAATATTTACTGACGAGGCTTTAGTGACGTTAGCATTTACATCACTGAAGATTTTTTGCGATGAATCTATAACTTATAATGACGTTTTACTTTTTGTCACTAAAACTACCTTCTAGTGTAATATTTGGTTCAAATATTGTCACCAAACTGATACATTTGGTATAAACTAACAACACCTATAAGAAAAAAAATAATTCATAAAGTGAACAAAAACATAAATTTAAAAATAGATATAATAATTTTTAATAGAACATGACTTTTAAACAATTCCAAGATATTCAATAAATCAATAATTCCTAAATAATTCAGAAAATAATAATTATTTAAAATGTTCATAATTATTGTAACTATTTTCAAGATTTATGAATAATGATTTGATAGGTTTGAAAAATCATATTGAAAATAACAAATAAAACTATGAATTAATAGAAAAATGATTAAGTTAAGCCTGTGATAATTAAGCCTAGATTGACTATTGTGCACAGATTTTTTTTATTGTTATTTTTGTTAAAATTTTTGTTTTTAAAGTCAAAAGTAGAATTGGAATTATTTCTTTTTAGGGTTTCTAATTTCTCACACCCATTTGTGATGTGGTCTCAAATTTTCCCTTTTATTTATAATACTTTTTCTTCTGACATTTGTGTATGACGATGATCCATGTCATTTAATTTCAATGCTTTATCTTTGTTTTCTTAGGCGTATATACGTCGATTAAATGTAAAAATATTGCATATACAAAATGAAGTATTGTTACCCGAGTTGATTAAAAAGAAATGTTAAATAATAGGTTAAAATATCATTTTGGTTTTTATATTTTAATATGTTTTAAATTTAGTACATATACATTCAATAAATCTTATATCTAGTACTTCAAAGTTAATTCTTAATGAAATTGGTTAATTAATAACAATAATACTTTTAACACATGAAAATCAAAGTACTTTCAAAATTTATAGTAAAAATGCTAATAGATAACAAAAGTTTTCTTTTTCAAATAAAGAAATCAACAATAAATTAATAGTGGAACTAAGTTTAAGATTTATTGAAAGCACAAAAACTAAAATTAGACAATAGAAAATATAGAGAACCAAAATTGAACAAATTTCAAAATATAGAGACTAAGATAGTATTTTAACATAAACAATATTATAAGATGTCATTTCTAATCTGACAACCTTTCTAGCTATTTTGGTTTGTTTTGTTGTTTTGCTTGGTTCGCTCTCTCGTACTTGCACTAAATCATAATCTCATACAAAGTGATCTATATGTTATGACTCTTCTTTCCTTACTCTAGCATAACATTGTCAAGTGGTTTATGCCAAACTATATACTACAATTTTTTTTTCCCTCAACCAACACACATATTTTATATCCACTCACATAAATTGATTGACTACATATTAAATACATAACACAGAGAAAGTAATCCAAAGTTTTGAATTTTGTGTTTGTGATTGAATGTAACAAAACACAATGTAAGTGTGGTTTCATTTTGATTGAAGAAAAGTTCTCCCAAAGGTTGCCAATCATTCCATTTTAGAATAGAATTATAATAATAGACGTTTTGTTAATTAAGACTTAAGAGATGACAGATAAGGAAAGAAAAAGGAGGAGTCTAAGTTCTATGAAGAATAAAAAGAAATAATATTTGGAGATTATGAAAGACGAATTCAAAAGAATAATATATAACATGAGATTGTGTATGGATCATACTTTACTCTATCTGTTTGCGTGGGGGCCACTCAGCGAAGGCCATATCTATACCATGTGAATACATCTCTGACACATTACATATGCTACGGACAAAATTATTTGATGAAGTTAGTCACCATAGTTTCAAATTTAGGGTTTTGAAATGACGCGGTAATGTGAACAATCCGAACTACCCAAACCAAATAATAAATGTTAAGTTGAGTTAGTTTAAAATTTGGGTTGAGTTGAATTAATTTTCCTTTTTTCGATTTTTCAGATTGGGTTGGATCTCGGTTTGCAATTTTGAAAAATTCGGGTTAACTCAATCCAACCCAAATTTCTAATATTAATATTAAAAAAGTATATATGTGTATATATATTAGTTTAAGTTAGTGTTGAGAACTATTCTATACTTTTTTTCTTAGATCAATGTATTTTATATTTTATCTTTGATCAATGGATATGCCAATTAGTGTTGCATAGATATGCCAATGTGTTTTGCTAAAAATATAGGGAGAAAAGAAAAGAAAAGAAAACACACATACAATCCGGCAACCCAACCCAACCAACATGAATTTTAATTTTAAAGGTTCGGTTGGGTACCCTATTTGAGTTATTCAGGTAGCCAACCCGAATCGGGTTGGTCCAAAAAGTACTACACCCCTAGTCAAATTTAGGTCGAGGCTCCCAATTTCGGCTTTCCTCCAATTTCTTAAAGTTCTTCATTATTTCCACGAAGAAAATTTCATTTTCTTTTTCTTTTATAATTGGCTATAGTTTAGCTAAATGGAAATTTTTTCAATTTAATGGTCTTGTCTTAATTATTCTTGATTATAAGAATTACATAGTTTCACACTTCAATGTATAATATCACCTATTTGAATTGATGTAAGTTTTATTTTTTTATCATCCAAAGCTTTCATTTCCAAGAAACCCAAATTTTAAAAAATAGTACATATTTATTTTTAACTTCATCAAACATTTTTCCATTCAATTTTGTATGCTAACATTTCATCTTCTTTAATTTTGCAATTAATTATCAAATATTTGATATTATTTTGTAATTACTCTTTCATTTCTTTTTAAAAATTTTGTTCTCACATCGACATTTACATAGATATTTACAATATACATCTAAATGTTGTCTTACTTTATAGAAATAATGATTTAAAATAGTCAATTATAGTCTAATTAAACCACAATCAAAGTTTCATTAATTAATTATAACAATTTTAATAAATTTTCAGTTTTCCAAAATTTTCATCTATATCGATATTTCCATAAAATTAAGACTTCGATAGGTTCATCTACATCGATATTTCGAACCTTAGTTGTCACAGTATTATTGATAATTTTACATTGTTAGAAGAAAGAAAGTACAAGTATAATTTGAATTTGTGATAAATAATTATAAGTAACAATATGTAGATTCAAATCTACTAGTAGACATTCACATTATAGTGGACTCATTGATTTTTTTTATTTTTTATTTTTTTGTCAACATAGCATAACTTAATATTTAAACTCAACAGCATCTTTTCATTTTTAGAAGTCGTACATTCATCAAATTATTGGCCTAATATATAATTGTTGAACTCCAAATTTGTAAGCTATATGGTATAGATTTGTAGTCAGGTTATATGAAGTTAAGAACAATAAATAAATAAATTTTCTTCATGAACATCTCCTTTGTACCTTTTCTCTCCCATACATCATCCAACAGAGAGAACATTTCAAATGGAGAAAATTTCTACGTATTATACTCCTTTTCTTTCCACTACAATGGATTCTACTTCATTTCTTAAAAATAAATGATGACGCAAAAATCAATTCACGAGAACAGTAACCATATTATACAGTAGACCGGGATCTTCGGACCTTCATCAGCTTCAGGGATAAAATGCAATTTTTTGCTATGATCCACCTTGGTAAATCTCTTTAAATAAAGGTTTGGTGCGTGCATATATTTTGTTGGAATGTATCTTGAATCTATTGTATAACACTTTAAACGATTAAGCACACAAGTTTAGAATTTGTAATCTAATACTTTCTCTCTAATAGTAATGGACATAGCTAATACATTATTAGTGGACCACAAAATCTCTATATTGAAATATTGATCCACGTAAAACTCTGTGTCGATTATCTGTTGTTTATATTTTCTCTTTATTTTTTATTGTCAATTTTTTAACATACTTCAAGCATATTTAATCAATAAATCTATATATAAATATTAGACAGAGCATAAAGTCTTTAAAAGCTCTCTTATTGTTCTAATTTTCTTTCTAAATGAGATTGGTAGTATAACTATGTAATATAACTTTTAAATTTATGTATCTTAGTGGTGATATAAAATATATTTTAGTCTCCCTACTGATTCCATTGTTCGAATTAGTTTTGTCAATAAATTTTGAAATTACTCTTTAGTATTAATTTATAGTTAAAAGTCTCCGAAAAAATATTATATCTTATAACATTTTCTCTCTAAAACATAATATTAATAAATTTACATACATGATATGTAAATTTATTAAGTGAAACGTTCACAATGTAACTAACAAGTTTACGTTAAATATCGAAAATAGAAAAATTATAAAAATCGCCTTAAATTTATATCTACTAATTATTAAAAGATATGTATATTTTTTAATTCACCTCTAACGAATATATATCTTCTTGAATAAAAATTATTATTATTAGTTTCAATTAAAAAAAAAAAGAAAAGAAAAGAAAAAACTTGAAGCAGTAATGGTTAATTGTTAAAAATACATGGACGACATGAAACTCTAGACACATCCACCAAAACAATATTTTCAGATTAATAATATATAAACCGAAAGGAAGAGAAGTTCTTCTTCCCATCCATCATGTTCGTTGTTTACTTTCTCTCTCACCCACCATTCAACACAAAAATACATTATAATCATCATCTGCAACTTCTTGATGATTATCATCCCTCTTTCTGTTAGAAAGTTTTTTCTAAAATCTAATTAAAGCATCTATTAACCTAAAAGTTTAAAATCTTTTTAATATTACATCATCTAATAACGTGTAAAAATACAATTAATAAAAATTAATATTAAAAAAATTTGAATAGAAGACTTTTTGAACCACTTAGCTTTAGTGATAAAAAGATTTAAATTAATAAAAGTAACTATTATACCATCTAACACACCATAAAAAAAAAAAAAAGAAAAAAGAAAAAATCTTCTTCTAAATCTAGAGAGATAGGTTTAAAATTTTCACTTGTTAGCTTGAAAAATAATAAGATCCCATTAGCAATTGAACTCCATCTCCTACACCAAAAATAATAATATTATTAATAAAAAGGAAAAAACCATACCCAAATATCATTTATCATATTATATATAACCGCTGGAGTTTCTACAACCAAGGAATCGTGTTTATCTCATCCCATAAACATTAGCATACTAAGGAATCGTGTTTATTTCATCCCATTTGAAAATATGTCAACATTATTAGCATAGTTCAGTTGTCATAAGATTTATATTAAAATTTATAGTATCAAGAGGTGGGAAGAACTTCGATTCTCAGGCCTCACAAATTGAAAAAAATAATGAAGAAATTAAAACTAATGATACAACTCCAAACGACGACCACACATTACACAGTAATATTTCCTCTTGATTTTGAAACAGAGTGGAACAATAAAACAGAGCCTCCATTTCCTCTCCACGTCCACAGCTTGAACTTTGCCGCCACATGAGGGGCATGTGCCGGTGGCCTGCCGCCGACCCAGCTCCTTCTCCTCCTTGCAGAACAACATTTTTCACGGCGGATGCCGGAGATATCAAAAATTAAAAAATCCAAAAAAAAAAAAAAAAAAATCAGTGCCGACTTGTTCAGGTGGGGAAGAATATATTTATAGAGAAGATGGGACGCTGATTTTACGGCTGGGATGGGACCCTGAAGATCCGATCTAGATAAGGAATGGGAGTTGTGAGATCGTGGCCGTCCAAAGTTTCGTGAGGATTTTACTAGATCGTTCGAGGGGGAGATTATATATGTATATATAGACAAAGCTTGCCCAAGCCTTCTTTTTCTTTTAAAATTTATTTGAAAATGGAATTATTGTTGTTATGAATTGAACAAAATGAACCGACTTTGTTAATTATTTTATTCAATTTGTTATGGAGACTATATTAAATTAAGGAGGGATCATTGACTATATTGCCCCTCTTTACTTTTTCTTCCTCTCAAGTCATTTTGAAATTTGCTATCTTGATGATACCATTTGATCAAAATAATAACAGAAATCATAACAAATAACTAATATTTTACAAAATGTTAATTTTGAACAATATTTTTAGCTTTAGTATGGCTCAAATTCTTACATATATTATTGGTGGTTTGTTCATTTTCAAAACATTTGAAGATTTGTTTTGTTGGTGGTTTTTCCCCTTAATGATTGTCCTTGCCATTATCAACATTTAATTTTAAATACTTTTTTCATACCTTTTTTCTTTGTATATATTAATCCAACATATATACTAAGTTTCTTTTCTTTAAAAAAAAAAACAATTGAATTACATACTTCATATTATTAAGTATACTCTACATTTATGAAATATAAACACTGAATATGAAACAAGAATATATACCTAGTTCATATCATAAAATATATCTTAAATTTATTAAATATCAACATGGAATGATACAATCATATAAATTATTTGTTGATGCCAAAATTTAAACTGTGAAAAACGGTAAATTTATAATTTGGGAAAGAGATGACCTGCCAAACAAAGAAAAATAGTTTTGATGCCAAAATCATAAGTATGACAAGTCAATAATGGAGAAGAAATCAAAAAGTTTAAGTTACCTCACATTGAGTCATGATGATATATTTATAATGGATTTAATATAGGGTTTATCTTAACCATGCTAGGATTAGGATATATGAGTTTTTCCTAATTCCAAACAAGCTAGGATTATATCTTATGTTATCTAAGATTATCTTTTCTTAGTGTAACGACCCGATTAACAACTACCTAATCAGACCATTACCTAATGCATGCTCGAGATCAAAACGACACTAAGCCAAACAATGGAAAAGAACTCATACTTTTTATGAAACTACCATTCAATAAATCAGTGAAATAACAATGAAAAAAACTTTGTTTTGGGGTACCCCTGAAGGAAACAGTTCAAGAAAATTTTAAAATTTTAAAAGCTACATAAATGAATGAGAAGGACGAGCCTCACACATGCTTAGATAGTTTTGGACCATAAATGACCAAAGAAATGAAAAAAATACGAAAGGCTATGCGGAAGCTGCTACAGGTCCCGTATCACCATCAAGGATTCTTTCTGTCATTCGCCAGCGCAATCCTTCCTTCACCTGAAAAATATATAACAGGAAAGGATGAGTAATTAAATTACTCAGTAAGTAATCTCACTACCTGAGTCCGGTTAAACACCTATATCCAATAAGTGCCCCAAACATATGATACATACGTATTTTCCTATCAATCATCGATCTTCTACAAGTGAATGATTGGGCCTGCCCCACCGTCGACCATTGGTGTCCTCAAACTTCTAGTGAGTCTCGAAGGGGACACTTACCTCTAGTGATCCTGAAGGAGCACAAACCTTTGGTGATCCCAAAGGAACACAACCTCTGATGAACCCGAAGGATCACGAACCTCTGGTGATCCCGAAGGAACACAACCTCTGGCGGACACCTTGCCAACATAAGGGCGGATAATCACTATTGAACGTGCATCATTAATAAAGTTCATAGATACTTTCATAACACAGAGTCATACACACTGGCACATGTAACATTATAGACATGAAATCACATACAATCATGTTATTCCAAAAAAGAGATCAAAGAATTCATTGCATCTTGCAATTTAACTTATTGGCATTAAAGCGGTCTGGGTAGTAAGTTTACTTACCTGAGTATAGATCCATAATGCTAACCACACCGTAAACTCTTGCACAAATCCTGAATAAAATTGGGAGTACAATTCCCCAACTTAAGTTACTCATTAAGTCTAATCTGTCACTAAGTTAATTCAAAGTTCATTCGAGAGAGTTCTTACCCAAACGTGGCTAAGCTTACAGTTTCCTCCAATCCTTCGACCCAAAGTAACCTCCGATCACCTACCAAGATTTACCAAATAATTCATATTCCCAAAAATTTACCGAACTACGCCACTATCCTACTCGTGCTTGAGATACTCACCTAGGAAATACCGATCCGGCGACTGACGATCAGGTGAGCAGTTACTCGTAGCGACAGCAGCGGAGGGAACAGACACGTCAAGCGAGAGCGAGATGCCAAGCAAGAGCGAGTCCAGGGAAAGAAGAACCGGTGAAGGTGAGCGGCGACTGAGAGAGAGACAACGGGAAAAAAAGAGAGAGAGTGCGACTCCAGAGAAAGGAGATTCGGTGATGGTGAGTGGCGACTAAAAGAGAGAAACAGAAAAAGAGATCGAAAATGGTGGCTGAGAGGGGGCAAACGGGAGAGAGAGTGTGTGTGGCGGCTAAGAGGGAGAGGAAAAAGTTTTACTTTTGCCTTTAGTTTTCTTTTGCACGCAACCCATGGAGGCTCTTTTATAATAAACCAATCTCTTCCCCCCATTAACCTCGTTAATTCCACCTTTTCCTTTTTCCCAATAAGATAAAATCTTCCCTACTTAATTTCTCCCACCAAAATAACATCTACATATATATTCTTTCCAAAAATATTTTATACTTAACTCATTTCTTGAAACTTTCAAACTTTTCCTTAAATTCAATTAAAATTTCACCAACCACTACAAATACAATTTTTTTTAAAAAAAAAAAACTTAATTTCTTTACTTAACTTATATTATTCTTACTACCGGAATTTCAATTTCTCAACTTCGCAAAATTCCAAATAATACAAGATATCTTAAATTACCTCAATAGGAGAATTTCCCTCAATAATTTGGGTTGTCACACTTAGCTTTGGGCTTACTTTGTTAGGTCAAAATTCACCCATAACACTATTTATGGAATACTAGTTAAAAAGACATGTTATTTGCATGTGGTTAAACTTTGTAATAAGCATTTGACATAAATTTAATAATGAAAACAAGAGTTGCTAAAACTATATATATTTACTTTAGGTTAATTTACCATAAAAATAAAATAAATTAGACATGATTAAAAATATTTGGATTATAAATTTTTAAGATGAATAAATATACTTTCATAAAGTTAAATTCTTAATATATTTGACCTTAAATTTTAAAACAGTGAAAGAGAGAAATAAAAAAATGATGAATAAAATTAAATTACATATGTTATAATTGAAATAAAAGTTATAAACTAAACTTTATAATGAAGTAGCATAGTAAAATATTACCCACAGTTTTTGTTTTTTCTTTTGGTTTTTTTTTTTTCATTTTTATTTTATGGTTCTTTTAAACTGATTGATCTTTGGAGGGAAAAAAGAATGATAATGTAACAACCCAAATCATTAAGGTAAATCCTCTTATTAAGTAAATTTAAGTCATTATGCATGAAAAGGAAATTATATTTATTTATATGTATTTATGTATTTATTTAGTTTAAGGAGGAAAGTTTTAAAATTTGCATTTATAGTGGTTGGTGAGTCTTAGGTGGATTTAAGGAAATTGTTGGGAATTGGCAAAAGATAGCTTACTTTGGGGCAAATAAAATAAAATAAATGGATTTGGTAAAGAAGATTTTATTTTATTTGGTTGGAAAAAAAAAAAGGGAAAAATTGGAATTAATGGGCTAAGGAGGGGAAGATATTAGGGTTTATTTTAAACCCTCCTCGGTATGCGTGTAGTAAAGAAAAGAAAAAAAAAGGAAAAAAAAAAAGAGAAAAGCTCTCTCTCTCCTTCTCTGCCGCCTCTCCCTCTCCTCACTCCTTCCCCGCCGCCTTCATCGCCTCCCTCCTCTTCCGTTATCCCTCTGCCCCTCCATCTCCCTCTCTGCCGCCATCTCTCTCCCTCTCCATCGCCATCTCTCTCCTCTCTGCCGCCATCTCCCTCCCTCTCCGTCGCTTTTCTCATGCTCTCCCATGGCTCTCGCTCTCTAGCTCTCTCGCTGATCTCGCTGACTCACGCTCCCCCCACTCTCACACTTGGAAATCACGCTCTCCACGCTGGGATCACGCTCTCACGCTCTTGAACTCTCGCTCTCTCGCTGGCTCTTGCTCTTTCGCTCGGCTCTCGCTCTCACTCAGAATCTCGTTCTCGGCTGATCGACAGTCGCGGACCAGTAATCCCTAAGTAAGTATCTCAACCCTAAGTAGGTTAGTGGCATATTTTGGCAATTATTTGGGAATACGAATTAATTGGTAAATCTTAATAGGTGATCGGCGATTGTTTTAGTCCGTAGGGTCGGAGGAAACTGCGAGTTTGGTCACGTTCGGGTAAGGACTCTCTCGAACAAATTTTGAATTTGCTTATGATAGGTTCGGCTGGATGAATAACATAAGTTAGGGGATTTTATTCCCAGTTTGTTCAGGAATTTTGCAAAGGTTGCAGTGTGATTAGCTTTATGGATCAACCCTCAAGTAAGTGATCTTACTACTTGAATCGCCTTCGGGCCTTATGTTTAGTTGCCATGATGTAGTAGATTTCCAAAGCCACGTATGATATAAGATGCTTGTATGAAATTTCCATGTCTTTAAGTTGTATGTGCCTGTTAGTGTATAAGCTTATACTATGAGATGTTTATGAACAGTACTGTTAATGTATGAATTCATGAATTTGATTGATCATGTATGATAGGTAGTGGTAACTCCCTACGTCGGTTGGATGTCCACAGGAGGTTGTGTTCCTTCGGGATCACTAGAGGATGTGTTCCTTCGGGTTCACTAGAGGTTGTGTTCCTTTGGGATCACTAGAGGATGTGTTCCTTTGGGTTCACTGAAGGTTGTGTTCCTTTGGGTTCACCAGAGGTTGTGCACCTTCGAGTGCACTAGAGGTTTGTATTCCTTCGAGATCACCAGAGGTTGTGTTCTTTCAAGTGCACTAGAGGTTTGTGTTCCTTCGGGATCACCAGAAGTAAGAGTTTCCTTCGAGGCTCCAGAGGTTTGTGGGCATCCATAACCAACGGTGGGCGGGTATAACCATTCCCCTATAGAAGTATGATAGATATGCATGTCTCAGGTTGACGCACCTCAAGGACCTAGGTGCCTACCCCGACTCCGGTAGTGGGGTCACTTACTGAGTAATATAATTACTCAACCTTTCATCTTATATGTTTTTCAGGTAAAGGAAGGAATGTGTCGCCGAATGACAAGAAGAATCCTTGATGGCATTATGGGACCCGTAGTAGCTTCAGCGTAGTCATGCATGTTTGTACTAAAATTGTTGGCCAACTGTCTAATTTTGTTTTGAGACTTGTTTATTTATTAATTATGTGGATTTTTGATTCATGAAGTGTAACAACCCCAAATCGTTGGGGTAAATCCTCTTAGTAAATAAGTTTAAGTTATTATGTGTGAAAAAAAAAAGATAATAATAATAAAAATATAGTTATCCTTATATATTCATGCCTTTATTTAAGCTAAGTTGGAATTTAGAAATTTGAGCTAAGGAAAAATTTGGAATTTAGAAAAAAAAAAAAAAAAAAGATAATTTTATCTTAGGGCAAGTAAAATAAGGTGATTAATTTTGGTGGGATTGGATAATTGAAGTAAATCTTGGTTGTAGAAGATTTTATTTGATTTTATTTGGATAATTGAAGTAAATCTTGGTTGTAGAAGATTTTATTTGATTTTATTTTGTTTGGTTGGAAAAGAAAAGGGGAAAGGAGGAAGGAATAGGGAATTTG
>QLSR01000593.1:58443-82436 GCA_031780015.1 Citrullus colocynthis | reverse complement strand
CTGTCTTAAGGCTAATGCACTTAAAGGACTTGGGTGCGAGTATAACCAGTCCCCTATGAAAGTATGTTAGATATGCCTGTCTTAAGGCTAATGCACTTAAAGGACTTGGGTGCCAGTATAACCAGTTTCCTATTGAAGTATGTTGATATGCCTGTTGTATGACTAATGCACTTAAAGGACTTGGGTGCCTAGCCTGGCTCCGGTAGTGGGGTCACTTACTGAGCAATATAATTGCTCACCCTTTTATCTTATTTTTTTTTTCAGGTAAGGGAAAGAACGTGCTGGCGAATGACAAGAGGAAACCTTGATGGCTTCACGGGACCCATAGTAGCTTCCGCCTAGCACTGCATTTTTTTTTAGGCTTGTCTTTTATTTTGTATATGGATTTTGTTTTTGTTTTCTGTTCATGGAATTTTGTTGATTTTATTAGGGGTACCCCAAACCAAAAATTCTTTCTATATGGGATTAAATAAAACAGAAATTTCCGTAAGTAGCATTGTTTCTTTCTTATTACTCAGCGTCGGGGCTTTTCTTGAAATTTGCATGCATTGAGTAATGGTCTGATTAGGATGTATTAGTCGGGTCGTTACATGAAGTTTCTTTTATTGATTTTTTTTTTAGGGGTATCCCGAACAAAAATTTCCTTTTTATTTATTAATGTGTTACTTTCTTGAATTAATATAAGTAGTAATTTCCATGAAAAGTTTTGATCCCTTCGGCATAATGTCGTTCTTTGAAGTTTTCGCATGCATTGAGTAATGGTCCGGTTAGTTCGTATAAATCGGGTTGTTACAGATAAAATGTTGGATCGAAGAATTATAAAACAAAAAAGTAGCTTAAATAAACATTAACTTTTAAAATTATTTAAGTTTGTATTCGCTCTCAAGGTACAAAATAGGTCAAAATTTAACTTTTTTTTTTTTAATATATTCATTGTTATTTTATTTTATAGAAATCTGGTTTTACTTTTTTAGAAGATATTATGCATTATTCATAAGTAATCATTATATAGTCATACATTTTTTAAATTAAAACAAAATAAGAATAGTTTTTCTTAATTTTAATAATTATATATTAGATACAAATTCTTCTTCTAGTTAAAAAAAAAAAAAAAAAATTGATTCATGAAATGTAACATATATCTACTAACCCCTATTTTTGAAAAATTTGCATATAATTTTTTAACTTTATATACGTGCATTTACAAATAAGTTATCCATAAATAGTTTTATCTTCTTAAAATAAACAAATAAAAAAATAGAATAATTTAAGTTCAAAATCTTGATTTCAAGATTTGAACATTCATCGAATCTAAAAAGTAATAAACATATTAAAAAGCACCTATTTTGAATCTAATACTAAAAATAAAACTCTTAATTCAAATTCAATCAATTGAAAAAAATGCCAAATCATCACTTGTGCTTTTTTTCTTCTTAAAATCTTAAAAGAAACTGTTTAGAAACAGAAAAGTTGTTATATTGTTTTCAAGATTGAACGTTCATAAGAAAAGTAACAAACAAATTTAGCTAAATCTCTCCAAATTTGAATTCAATAGTAAAAATAAACGTTTTAATTTTACATTGTTTAGTCTCATTTTAAAAAATATCTTGACTGACCCAAGAAAGGAATAATACAAAAAAAAAAAAAAAAAACATAATTATTACATAATTATTTAGATATACAAAATATTGTTTTCAAGTTTTGATGGTTGATAAAATCGGCAAAATATAAAGATATTGAACAAAATGAAACACCTATTTGTATTCAATACTAAAGATAAAAAATCTTATTTTGGACTCAATATATATAATTGTTTAGATACATAATTAATCTTCATCTTGTTTCTATTGAAAATAAGGTTCAAGGTGGTTATCAAATAAAATTGTGTAAATATAAAATGTTGTTTTCAATATATTTGAATATTCATAAAATGTAAAATATAATAAACATACTCAACTAAATTTCTTTACATTTGAATTCAGTATAAATGTTCAAACACAAACAAAAAAAAGAATTTGTAAAATTATTGATTGCATTTCAAATCTAAGACATATCATAATACTTGAAAAGATATGAGAAACAAAAATTAAAAAATTGAAACAGAAAGATAAAGATAGGAAAATGGACGATCCATCATTTCATAATAAAAAATAAAATGAATTTCTTAAATAAATAGAATTGTTTAAATACAAAATCTTAGTTTTCAAGGTTTGAAAATTTATAAAATATAAAAAATAATAAATATATTCAACTAAATCTCTCTTAATTTGAATTTAATAATAAAACTAAAACCCTTTGATTCTACCTTGTTCACTCAAATTTGTTCAAATTCCCAACGCAAACAAATATTAAAGTGAATTTGTAAAATTACTCGATTGTATGTTAAATCTAGATGAGAAACAATATTGGAAAAAAATAAAATAAAGAAAAAAAAGGACAGATGTTTGATAATAAGTTAGTGTCAAATTTTCAAAAAGAAATCTCTAGTGATTAAGAGAAACACACAAAATAATATACCAAAACTACAAATTCATGGATCGTTCCAACGCAAACAAATATATAAGAAAATAGAATAAATTTGTAAAAATTGTTTATTATGTTTCAAAATGTCTTAAGAAAAGCAAATTTTATCTTTTCTAGCAATATTTTTCACTCTATTACTTGATATTCAATTAATCAGTTATATTATTTATTATTTGTCTGCCCCAATGTTGTCTTTGATTTTCTATATGATGAGTCTACCAAGAAGACAACAAGAATTTCCGAGCAATGGAAAGAATACCAAAATAAATA
This sequence comes from Citrullus colocynthis, assembly GCA_031780015.1. NCBI lineage: Eukaryota > Viridiplantae > Streptophyta > Magnoliopsida > Cucurbitales > Cucurbitaceae > Citrullus > Citrullus colocynthis. The sequence goes on along the minus strand of QLSR01000593.1, from coordinate 79,643 downwards.
AACAAGACTACTTTATTTTATTTATATAACAACGGCTACATTCGAACGATAAAATAAAATAAATAAAATCAATCAAAACCCAATAGAAAGAGCCCTAATTTCTACTTCTAAAGAATACTAATGTAACGACCCGACTAATACAATCTAATCGGCCCATTACTCAATGCATGCAAGTTTCAAGAAAGACACTATGCTGAATAGTAAGAAAGAAACAATGCTTCTCATGGAAATTTCTGTTTATATAAACTCAAGAAAAACAATGCATAAACATAAAAAGGAAATCTTGGTTCGGGGTACCCCTAATAAAATCAATAAAATTTCATGAAACAGAAATCCACATATCAAATAAAAGACAAGCTTCAAAACAAAATTTGACAATTGGACAAAACTCATTAAAACATGCAATACTAAGCGGAAGCTACTACGGGTCCCGTGAAGCCATCAAGGATTCCTCTTGTCATTCGCCAGCACATTCTTTCCCCTTACCTGAAAAAAAATGTAAGATGAAAGGATGAGTAATTATATTACTCAGTAAGTGACCCCACTACTGGAGCCGGGCTAGGCACCTAAGTCCTTTAAGTGCATCAACTGTAAGACATGCATATCTAACATACTTTTATAGGGAACTGGTTATACTCGCCCTAAAGTTGGTTTTGGATGTCCACAAACCTCTGCAACCCCGAAGGAACTCTTGCCTCTGGTGATCCCGAAGGAACACAAACCTCTAGTGTACTCGAAAGAGCACAACTTCTGGTGAACCCGAAGGAACACAGCCTCTAGTGAACCCGAAGGGACACATCCTCTAGTGATCCTGAAGGACCACAACCTTTAGTGAACCCGAAGGACCACAACCTCTAGTGATCCCAAAGGACCACAACCTCTGGTGAACCCGAAGGAACACATCCTCTAGTGATCCCGAAGGACCACAACCTCTGGTGAACCCGAAGGAACACATCCTCTAGTGATCCCGAAGGACCACAACCTCTGGTGAACCCGAAGGAACACATCCTCTAGTGATCCCGAAGGACCACAACCTCTGGTGAACCCGAAGGAACACATCCTCTAGTGATCCCGAAGGACCACAACCTCTAGTGAACATCCAATCGACGTAGAGGAGTTACCACTACCCATCATACGTGATCAATCAAATTCGCACTCCTCTCATTCCATGAGTTCACACATTAACAATACTGCTCATAAACATCTCATAGTACAAGCATATGCATTATCAGCCGCACACAACCTTTAGACATGGGAATTTCATACAAGCATGCTATATCACATGGGGCTTAGAAATTCTACTACATCATGGCAACTAAACATATGGCTAGAAGGCGGTTCAGGTAGTAAAGTCACTTACCTGAGGATTGATCCATTAAATTATCCACACAGCAGTTCTTGCAAAATTCCTGGACAACTATGAATAGAATTCCCCAACTTAAGTTAGTCCACAAGCCTAGTCTATCATAAGCGAATCTTTTGTTTGAGAGAGTCCTTACCCAAACGTGACCAACTCGTAGCTCCCTTCGACCCTACGGACTAAAACAATCGCCGGCTACCTATTAAGATGTACCAAATAAATTTGAAATTCCCGATTATTCATCAAAATATTCAACTAACCCCAATCAGGTTTGAGATACTCACTTAGGAGGGTACTGATCGGGCCGGACGAGCAAGAAACTGCAACCGGGAACACGTTTCCGAGCTAGAGCAAAAAGCTGGTCGAAGGAGAGCGTGAGACGCAGAGAGCTTACGGCGGCAGGAGTGCATGAGACGCAGAGTGCTTGCGGGAGCGGGAGTGCTTTGGTTGGCAGAGAGGGAGAACGGAAGAGGAGGGAGGCTGCCAAATTTATTAACTTCAACCGAATAAAATAAAATCTCCTACAAAATAAAATCTCTTTCAATTACTCCAATCCTATAAAATCTCCTATAAAATAAAATCTCCTTCAATTATTCCAATCATACCAAATTTATTCACTTTATTTTACTTGCCCTAAAATAAATTATCCTTTACCAAATCCCAAAAAATTTCCTTAACTCTAATTTTGAAACTTTCCATCTTAGCCTAAATAAATGCATGAATACATATAAATAATTATACTTTCCCTTTCATACATAACAACTTAAATTAATTTACTAGGACTAGAAGGAGGATTTACCTCAACAATATATATGCATTTACTAGGAGGATTTACCTCAACGATATATAAGCTTCAAGTTAGTGTTTTATATCAAATGATGGATGTCTTTTGCTTTATATCCAAATTTCATATTTATTGCCTAAATAAAATAAATATCTCTAAACTTCCAAAGGTTCACCATTTGTTGAATTATGTGGAGAGCAATAATAGAGTTTGGTAATACTAATACCAAAATTGAAAACAAAAAAAGGAACAAAACTCAAATGTATTATTCATAGTTGCTGTGCAATTATAACCCCTGAATTATGTCATAATTAGTTGGTTTTATTGTTTGGATTGATGCGACCATTGAGTATATATTAACAATGCTAATCTCTAATAAAGTTTTGGTTGCATTGTATAGTAAATTGGACAAATCAAAAGGAATAAACAAAACTCCTTCATATTTATTTATATATAACATTCAAACTGAAAAAAGAAAGAAAAGAAATGCACTTTCATTTTTTTTTCTCTCTTTTATTTTTCATAAAATCAAATCAATCAAAACCTAATAGAAAGAATCCCTACTTTCTACTTTTTGTGCTTCTAGAGATGCTGAAAAAACATGGAAATAGAATTGGTAGGTTTGGAGTTGCGTGGAGGCTAAAACTTCACGGGATATGAAGGACTCATGGCCAATCCACATATACCTTCAGGGTCCTCCGCTCCTTGTTGCATCTTCATATAACCTTTCAATCCCCAATGAACTCCCCATGAGTTCCTAATGATCCAATACTCCGTTCCATCTTCCTCCGTTCCATATCCAACAACCACCACAGTGTGATTAATTTGATTTCCACAATAGTCATTTTTAGTGAACATTCCCTACAAATTCACAGTTCCCTTTACAAACTGTTATACGCAAATCACCATTTACAATTAAGGAATTAAAAAAACTACTTATATGTGAGTAGAATTGGAAATCTCATCCACCGGCAGCTATCGCGACTGCTACCGGTTGGTGTGCGACGACTTTTTTTAGAGCATTCTCATTGTAACAATCCCAAATCTACTAAATAAATTTAAGTTATCATGAATGAAAAGGAAAAAAAAAAATAATAAATAAATAAATATGATTATTCATTCATGCATTTATTTAAGCTAAGATGGAAATTTCAAAATTTGAGTTAAGGAAATTTTTGGGATTTAGAAAAGGATGATTTTATCTTGGGGCAATAAATTAAGGTGATTAATTTTTGGTAAGATTGGATAATTGAAATAAATCTTAATGGTAGAAGATTTTGTTGGATTTTATTTGATTTGATTTTATTTGGTTGGGAAAAGAAAAAGGGGAAAGTGGAAGGATTTGGGAGTTAGGGTTTTGTTTTATTTAAACCTCGGTTTGCGTGCCATTTAAAACAAAAAAAAAAAAAAGAAAGGAAAAAGGAATTCCTTTCTCTCTCTCCCTTCTCGCGCCGCCACCCCCCCCGATCATCTTCTTCTTCTTCTTCCACAGCGCGCCGCAACTCTCTCTCTTCCTCTCGGCGGTTTCCCTCTCCCTCGCGTCGCCACAGCGCCACCGCCGCCGGGCTCTCCGCGGTTCCTCTCTCCCTCGCGTCGCCANGACAGTTTTAAATTTATTTGGAATTAAATGGTGGTGGGATCGGACTTATGGACTGACTTAAGTTGGGAAATTTATTTATTTGCAATTGTTCAGGGATTTTACAAGTTCTGCAGTGTGGGTACATTAGTTGGATCAAATCTCAAGTAAGTGTACTTACTACCCGAACCGCCTTCCCGCCATATGTATAGTTGCCATGATGAGTAGGATTTCTAAGCCCCATGTGTATAGCATGCTTGTATGAGTAGGAATTCCTAAGCCCCATGTGACATAGTATGCTTGTATGAAATTCCCATGCTTAATGGATTATGTGAATGATGAGGCATATGCATGTATATATTATGAGATGTTTAAACAGTACTGTTAATGCGCGAATTTATGGAGTGAAAGGAGCGAGATTTTAATTGACCCATAAGGTGGGTAGTGGTAACTCCCCTACTACGGTTGGATGTTCACCAGAGGTTGTGATCCTTCGGGTTCACCAGATATTGTGGTCCTTCGGGGTCACCAGAGGTTGTGTTCCTTCGGGTTCACCAGATATTGTGGTCCTTCGGGATCACCAGAGGTTGAGTTCCTTCGGGGCTCCAGAGGTTAGTGGACATCCAAAACCAACTGTAGGGCGAGTATACCCAGTTCCCTATAAAAGTATGTTAGATGCGCATGTCTTATTGTTATTGCACTTAAAGGACTTGAGTGCTTAGCTCGGCTCCGGTAGTGGGGTCACTTACTGAGTAATAAAATTACTCATTCTTTCATCTTATTTTTTTTTCAGGTAAGGGAAAGAACGGGCTGGCGAATGACAAGAGGATACCTTGATGACATCACGGGACCCGGTGTAGCTTCCGCATAGCTCTGCATGTTTTTTTTTATATTTGGGTTTTATTCAGGTGTTAAATTTTGTTTTGAGGCTTGCCCTTTTGTTTTTGTGTTTGGATTCCTGTCTATGAAATATTACTGATTTTTATCAGGGGTACCCCGATCCAAAATTCTTTTCTATGGTTATTCATTGTTTTCTTTGGTTAAATAAATAAAAATATCCATGAGTAGCATCCGTTTCTTTCTTACTACTCAGCGTCGTGTCTTTTTTTGAAATTTGCATGCATTGAGTAATGGTCTGATTAGGATGTATTAGTCGGGTCGTTACACTCATTATTTGAAGGTACATTCTTATATCCATCAATGGTCACTCTCGGGTTGTTCCTCTGTTAAATCAAACAAATATTTTACTCGATTAGCTTTAAAATTTTTCTAATTCATGGTTTAGATCAAATTGCTTCAACTCATCTTTGGTGAGTGACAGTAACCATTTTCGGCATAGTAAGGATAGTTTTCCTCAATTGTGATCCCATCATTTTCTATTATTAATTCGGAAGCAGAGTTATAAAATCCTCCACCACAACCTCCGTCACTAAAATCACATCACAATTGACCAGTTCTTGCTCTGATAGAGAGCATAGCTTCTTGGGTTTGATTTGGTGTATCCTTCAATAGCAGCTACGGCCGTAAACGCCCAACAACTTCCTGCAAACATATTATCATAGTTAAGGCATTATAGGAAGCCAGAAGCCAGAATTCAAAATTAAAATTATACCAAAGGTGTCTCCTTGGTTTTTTATGTCATTGACAGCTCCTTTTTTCCTCCAATCAATGGATGATGGAAGATTCCTAGCCTCCTCATACATGAACCCACCAACACGGCCACCATTGACCGCTTCTGTTTTCTTGGCATGTAGGTTTTTGTAGTAGGTAATATTGGAGTTAGTATATAAGTTCATAAACTCATCATTGGACATGTTAGCGAACTGGTTCAACTTCAACTTCAAAGTTTTGTTCATTTGATTCACTTTGAACACATACTTCGCATTCTCTTTGAACACCTTGAAACGATTGTACATCTCCCTTCCATTTCTTGAGATTCTATGGTGGCTACTCCATCTCTTATACAGATGGAGTAGATTTTCTTCAGACTCTAACTTCTTCTTTTTGAATACAAAGCTGTCACATAGTCTAAAAGTTAGAGCAATCAAAACAAGGGGAACAATAACAAATTTCATGATGGCCATTTTGATTATGGGTAGATGGATAAAGAACTTTTGGTTGAGTTGATTTGGCAATGCATGTTTAGACACCTTATATAGATGTGTTACTTCGATCACCTTCTCCCATTAAAAATGGTGTGGTTGTAAATTGTTTCTTGATTCTAGGATGCTAGTTAAGATTTACCTCTTTAATTTTAATTTTAATTTTAATTTTAATAAATAGGTCGTTGAGCTATATGTGGTGATATTAACGAGGTTTGAATCCTGAGGGGCAAATCTATATACAAATCATGAAATTTAACAAATAAGAAGAGTATGTTTAGAATGCATTTTTAAGTATTTAATTTTAAAAAATAAGTCATTTTAAACAAAAATTATATTTTGAAGTATATTTTAAATTATTTTTATCAAAAGAGTTTAAATAAAAATGAGTTTTTTGAAAAACACTTTAGGGGCCTAAAAATATGTTTATAAAATCTATAAAATCATCGGTAACAAAATAGGTTTTTGACGAGGTTTGAATACTACCACCAATAAGCTCGACTTAGTCCGAAATGTATTACACCAAAATTTATTATATCAAAATGCATTATTCAAAAGATTAATATTTCCGTCAACAAGTTTCACTTTAGTCTACACATTAAATTATTTTTAGACCTGATCCATATATTACTCGAAACATAGCAAAGGTTAAATATTAAACATAAAAATATTCACCATCAACATAAAAAGATTAATCCATTGTTTTAATTATCAATCATAAATTAATCTAAAACATAATTATCAATCATAAGCTAATCAAACAAATCTCTCCGGATGACTTTGAATCACATACATAACATCCAAATTACCCTTTAAATTAACATTTATTTGCTTTATTATGTCTACAATTTTATGGAATAAAGGTAGAATATTTATATTTTGAGTGATGAAATTTTAACCTCAAAACCTCTGCACCACGAGCACATGGTAAATCAACAATGAGCGGGCACAATTTATTAACTAATTTAATTGTATTTCTATATTGAAAGTTAATTTAAGTGTTTTTTTTAGGATACATAGATACCAAACAAAACTAAGAAAACAACAGCCAGCAATTAAAAAAGTTTGAGTGTTTTCTAAAACTTTTGAAACTTAAATATTACTAATTTCATCATTTTGATATAAAAAGAAAAGAAAAAAAACATAATAATATATCCATTTTTGTTTTAGAATTTTAATTTTTAAAAAATAAATTTGAAATTTGAATCAAATATTATACTAGATAAATTATAATATTTTAAATAATGATGGTTATTTCAGTATTAAAATCTTACACACACATATATATATATATATATTCTACTTCAACCACGTTTAAGAAATTTTATGATAACCATTGTAATTGTGGAGTTTGAGTAATTCTAAAAATTTATAGACCAAACTATAAGATTAATTACAATTTGAGAAGTTACTTAACCAAACTTTTAATTTTATATTTCTCTAATTACTATGTTATAGGTTGAAAAAATATTGAAACTTGAAGTTGCAACAGATAGAAGTTTTAGAGCTAATAATTTAGTTTATAATAATATTAAAAAAAAACATTACAAATATAGCAATTTTCTTCAACATGTGTGATTCTATTTTCTTGCCATATTTTTTTTCCTCCAAATAATCTCTTTCGTTATTTTTATTCAACTTCGATTTTCATATTTGATTAACATTAGAATTCTTATTCTCAACTTTGTCATTTTTTTTCCTTTCATTTTCATTATAGACCTAATTTCATACATTATTTTCTTTCAGTAGGTATTTTTAGTTTTCATTGATTTTTCTCTTCTTTACAAGTCATTTTCTCCTTTGATCTTTTGTTATTTTATTGGTGTTTATCATGTATTTTTAACACAATAATTGTAGGATTTGAATTTTTGCCTTTTTTTTATTATTAAAAATATGTATTATGACAATAGCTTCAATCGCAGTAGATTTTTTATAGTTAGAAGCAATAGAAGTTTATTTCTAAAATACTTAGTTCACAACTTAAATCTATCAGTGATAAACTATTATGATTTACAAATTTTTATCACAATACACAACATATTTCTTCCTCCAATTATGTTACTTTTTCTATTCTCTTTCATTGATATCTCAACAAAATATTCAAGATAATTTGATTTAGTCTCTTTCTCAAAGCAACTATAAGAACTAAAAATAACTAAACTACAGCGAAACTATCTATGATTGAAGCCTAAAAGTATATAATAAAAGTTTATGAGTAATCTAAAATATGAGTGAAAATTTTATATATGCTACATGAAATCTCTTATTGACTATTGTTAAGAAATTTCAGATAATATAACTCATAGATTCTAATCATAGATAGAGTTTATTGTTGATGTTTCATTGATAGTTTACCTATGATATAATATTGTCTAGACTCTATTGTTGATATTAGCCTCTCAATAATATACCTATATTAGCTATTACTAATAAATTTATTGGTGATAAAAGTGTATTACTAACAATGATAAAATCTATCAACTCTATGATTATATCTTGTTTTCTAATACAATACAATAACGAATGAGTAGGAAGATAATCATCGTCCAATTAAAACTTTGTTGTTTTTATTTTAAATAAAAAAAATAATAATAAAACTATATTTCTTCTTTCATATATCAAGTGATAAAATATTGTGTAGAGAAAAAGAAAATGATAAAATATTGTAATTTTATAATCATTATATTTCAAACTTAATGAACAAAACAAACTATTTTAGTAAGACAATACTATTTTCTTATTTTCATGAAAGCAGTTCATAAAACATAATAGAAGGGATTTCAATGTTTCTAAGCCCTTTCTTTTAAATGTCCTGAAATGATGGAAATAGAAGGGTGGTTAATGGCCTTTCGGGGCTAGAACTTGATGGGATAAGAAGCTTCCATGGCTATTCCACACAGACCTTCGGGCTGCTCTACTCCTCTCTTCATCTTTATATAACCGTCCTCTCCCCATCCAACTCCCCATGAGTTCCTCACGATCCAATAATCTGTTCCGTCTTCGGTTGTTCCGTACCCAATCGCCACCACTCCATGATTAAGCTCTGTTCCGCCGTATCCAGCGAATACTCCCTGCAATTTTGCCACATTTTTTTTCTATTTTATTAACAATGGCTGAAGCTATTGTAGATTTGTAGGCATAGAAAACATTATACAAGTTTACAGTGAATCCATGGATTGCTCGAGTGAACTAGGAACTGGCAGTAAAATTGGAAATCTCTTCCCACGGCGTCAATGGCGACTGAGACTGGTTGGTTTGCGATGGCTTGCATCAGAGCATTCTCGTTTTCAGGTACGCTTTCATCAATTTTAACTATTGGTGAAGATATCTGCTAAACCAAATAGATATATGCTTTAGTTTGATAATTTATGACAGGATGAACAATATATTAGGTTTGAATTGATTCATGAATTATAAACTGACTCTGAATGAGCGACAGAATTCTCTTGATCCATGGTAGGGATAGCTATTCCCAGTGGCGATTCCACCATTTCTCTTTACGAAATCGAAAGTGATTTCCATGAATCCTCCGTTACATCCTTTGTTCCTATAATTGCAATCTAACACCTCTTGCTCTGATAGAGATAATAGCTTTACTTCCTAAAAATTTAATATGAACTTTTTTTTTTAAGTAATAATAAATACATATTTAATTATAATTACTAATAATTTTTTTAAAAAGTTTGCAAACAATTGATTCATTAAGTAATGACTGTAATCTTATTTTATACAATATAGTTATAAATGAATACTTTAATGATTTTATAGTGATGAATTATATAATTTAATAAATAATTTTTTTTTTTTAAGCTGCCACTAAAAATAATTTATTCTGAAAACATACCACGATGTTAAATGTTAGTGATATTTGAACAATATCCATGACACTTATATTCTTTATTAGAAGGTTAATAATATATGTTTTGAATTTTTAACCATTAATTCCAACATTTGTTAGTTGCAATGACCTGTCTGTTAAAAAAAAAAACTAAATTTAGGATTTGTTTTTGAACCAGCTTAGGGACAACTTATATATATATATATATATTAACAAAACAAGTACTTATTTATTTATTATTTATTCGAGTAATTTTCTTGACAATTACAAACGAAAATGTAATATCTTTTAAACATGTGACAAAAGAATGACCAAATGCCATTGGGTAGCTTGGTTTCTATTTATCACAGTTTAACATTTTTTATAAATTATTTAATCATTATTAATAAGTCAATTAAATTGATCATAGAGTTAATGAAAAACAACTAGTCTAAATAAGTAGAGTTGAAACTATTTAGAAAAATAAAATTTTATACTGTAATGTGGGCAAATGGTTGCATAACTAGAATATGTTATGGTTTGATAGTTTTGTTATTTTGTTTTTTGTTTGTGTTGGTTTATGTGTATATAGACTCTTTTCTTGAATTAAATCTTAGTCTTAGAAATTTTTCTTTTTTTCCTTTTTTTGGTCTTAGTTTAGTCCTAAAAGTTGATTTATACAATTAGGTTAGGTCTTTTTGTTAAGATTTTTTAAAAATTGTTTTTTTTTTTTTAATTAGGATTTTATTTTAGATATTTAAATAGGTAGTTTTACTTGTTTATAAAAAATTAATAACAAATATATATATATATATATATTGAAAAAAATTAATAAATTTTTTAACAAAAGATTTATTAATAACTGTAATTATAATTGTCATAGTTTTATTTTAGGGGATTTTGCAAAATAATTGTTCATAGCCCTAACTTATTATTTTTATAAAAATGACGAAAAAAAAAAAAACCCAACCTGCTTGATATAGTGATAACTTGATACACCTCAAGCACTTGGTATATTACTTCAAGTATCAATGGTTGTTACACTCACGGTTTTTTTTTTTTAAAGAAAAAAAATGTGGTCAAAGAAAAATCACTGTTACATTCACGATTTTTCTTTTTTTTTTTTTTTTAAGAAATAAATGTGGACAAAGAAGAAAGTACCTAAAACTTCTTTAAAAAAATTTCAAATTGTAAAAATATAGAAGAAGAAACTAATCATTTTGTCATATATGCAAATTTTGAAATATTGAAAACATGCTTCCAAAATCATATTCTCAAATTGCTATCCATTATAAATTATAATATGCTTATAGATACATACCTTTTTTGATGATACTGCCAAGCTTATAGATACATACCTTCTTTGATGATACATTTTTCACCGACACTTTGATAATACTTTGATAATACTGATACATTTGAAATGTATTATTTGGGAGAGACGAACAATTTGTGAATTGCTTTTAAATAGGGGTAAGGGTAAAACGAAAATATATCTAAAAACAGAGGGCAAAATGGAAAGTTAAAGATTCTACCCATTTTGCCCCTTTTAATAGGGAACTAGGTAAGAGACAAGTGTGGTTAACATTTGTTAGAATTTTCATTTTTGCGGTGAAATTTGAATATTGAATTATTATATATTAAATTAGGTTTTCATAATAAGTATTTGACACATATTTTGTAATGAAAAAGATAGTATATAATGTAAAAGTATTTGAATAATACATATGATGTAACTGAAATAAAAGTTATAAACTAAAATTTATGAAGGGATAACATAATACAATATTACCCACATTATTTTTAATTTTTATTTTGTGATTCTTTTGAATTGATGGATCTTTGGAAGAAAAAAATAATGATAAGATGTTGAATTAGAGAATATTAAAATAAAAAAAGTAGCTTGAATAGATATAAATTTTCAAAATTATTTAAGTTTGTATTAGCTAGATTGTGACATCCCAAATTTTCAAGTAATTTGTTTTTTTAAAAAAATTTATTTTCTTGAATTATTTGGTTAGTTGTTTGAATTTTGAAGCTTTAATTGGATTATGTTGAGAAAATAATTCAATTTAAAGTAATCGTGATAAAAAGATTTGGATTTGATTCAATTAGTGGAAAATTGAATTTATTTGGGAGAGATTTAAAAGTTGGATTTAAATTAGAAATTGGGTGAGATTTAAGAACTTGATTAATTTAAGAAAATATAAGGATAAGTTAGAATTGAATTTAAGTTGGGGAATTGATTTGTTAGAAGATATTTTGGTTAAATAAATTATTAAGTGGTGGTTGGAAAAGATTTGATTTGATGGGTTGAGGAATATTATATTAAATAAGTTGTGTTTTGTTTTGGGAAAAGGAAAAGGAAAAGGCAAAGGAAAATGAAAATTTAAATATATATATTTAGGATTCTGGAAAAGGAAAAGGAAAGAGAATTTAAAGAAGTATATATATATATACTTAAGCCAATCTTGGATGTCAATGGGTTTGCAAGTTGTTGCCCAGCTGCTCTCTCTGGCATTATCCCTTTTCGTGAGTTACGCTAGGATTTCAAGACTTGGTNTGGACAAAGAAGAAAGTACCTAAAACTTCTTTAAAAAAATTTCAAATTGTAAAAATATAGAAGAAGAAACTAATCATTTTGTCATATATGCAAATTTTGAAATATTGAAAACATGCTTCCAAAATCATATTCTCAAATTGCTATCCATTATAAATTATAATATGCTTATAGATACATACCTTTTTTGATGATACTGCCAAGCTTATAGATACATACCTTCTTTGATGATACATTTTTCACCGACACTTTGATAATACTTTGATAATACTGATACATTTGAAATGTATTATTTGGGAGAGACGAACAATTTGTGAATTGCTTTTAAATAGGGGTAAGGGTAAAACGAAAATATATCTAAAAACAGAGGGCAAAATGGAAAGTTAAAGATTCTACCCATTTTGCCCCTTTTAATAGGGAACTAGGTAAGAGACAAGTGTGGTTAACATTTGTTAGAATTTTCATTTTTGCGGTGAAATTTGAATATTGAATTATTATATATTAAATTAGGTTTTCATAATAAGTATTTGACACATATTTTGTAATGAAAAAGATAGTATATAATGTAAAAGTATTTGAATAATACATATGATGTAACTGAAATAAAAGTTATAAACTAAAATTTATGAAGGGATAACATAATACAATATTACCCACATTATTTTTAATTTTTATTTTGTGATTCTTTTGAATTGATGGATCTTTGGAAGAAAAAAATAATGATAAGATGTTGAATTAGAGAATATTAAAATAAAAAAAGTAGCTTGAATAGATATAAATTTTCAAAATTATTTAAGTTTGTATTAGCTAGATTGTGACATCCCAAATTTTCAAGTAATTTGTTTTTTTAAAAAAATTTATTTTCTTGAATTATTTGGTTAGTTGTTTGAATTTTGAAGCTTTAATTGGATTATGTTGAGAAAATAATTCAATTTAAAGTAATCGTGATAAAAAGATTTGGATTTGATTCAATTAGTGGAAAATTGAATTTATTTGGGAGAGATTTAAAAGTTGGATTTAAATTAGAAATTGGGTGAGATTTAAGAACTTGATTAATTTAAGAAAATATAAGGATAAGTTAGAATTGAATTTAAGTTGGGGAATTGATTTGTTAGAAGATATTTTGGTTAAATAAATTATTAAGTGGTGGTTGGAAAAGATTTGATTTGATGGGTTGAGGAATATTATATTAAATAAGTTGTGTTTTGTTTTGGGAAAAGGAAAAGGAAAAGGCAAAGGAAAATGAAAATTTAAATATATATATTTAGGATTCTGGAAAAGGAAAAGGAAAGAGAATTTAAAGAAGTATATATATATATACTTAAGCCAATCTTGGATGTCAATGGGTTTGCAAGTTGTTGCCCAGCTGCTCTCTCTGGCATTATCCCTTTTCGTGAGTTACGCTAGGATTTCAAGACTTGGTTAGGTCAGGACTGTTTGGGTAAGCATTGTTGATTTTCTCGTAATTTCGTGAATTGGTTTTAATTGTTGTTACTCATTGAGGTTGGATTTTAGATTCAGGCTTCCATGGATTTTGGAATCATAAACAAGCTGTCCAAGCGGGTTTAAGGGTCCATTTTGGTTGGACTCATTGTTTGAAGTATGGAAGAAGATTGTGGCTTAGTTGCACTTTGGGGTTTTAACTCAAGCATTTTGTGAGAATTAGCTGCTTGGTTAGCTATTTGCACCTAGTCTCAAGGTAAGTGGTCTTACTACCTGAATCGCCTTCCCGCCATATGTTTAGTTGCCATGATGAGTAAAATTTCTAAGCCCCATGTGAGATAGCATGCTTGTATGAAATTCCCATGTTTAAAGGATGTATGTGAAATCGCTATATGTTTAGTTGCCATGATGAGTAAAATTTCTAAGCCTCATGTGAGATAGTATGCTTGTATGAAATTCCCATGTTTTAAAGGGTGTATGTGAAATGCATATGCTTGTATTATGAGATGTTTGTAAACAGCGCTGTTAATGTATGAATTCATGGAAGGAAAGGAGTGAGAATTTAATTGGTCATCTGTGCTGGGTAGTGGTAACTCCCCTACGTCGGTTGGATGTTCACCAGAGGTTGTGGTCCTTCGGGGTCACCAGAGGTTGTGTTCCTTCGGGTTCACCAGAGGTTGTGGTCCTTCGGGGTCACTAGAGGTTGTGTTCCTTCGGGTTCACCAGAGGTTGTGGTCCTTCGGGGTCACCAGAGGNGTTCACCAGAGGTTGTGGTCCTTCGGGGTCACCAGAGGTTGTGTTCCTTCGGGTTCACCAGAGGTTGTGGTCCTTCGGGGTCACTAGAGGTTGTGTTCCTTCGGGTTCACCAGAGGTTGTGGTCCTTCGGGGTCACCAGAGGATGTGTTCCTTCGGGTTCACTAGAGGTTGTGGTCCCTCGTGATCACCAGAGGTTTGTGATCCTTCGGGATCACCAGAGGTAAGAGTTCCTTCGGGGCTCCAGAGGTTTGTGGACATCCAAAACCAACTGTAGGGAGAGTATAACCAGTTCCTTATAAAAGTATGTTAGATATGCCTGTCTTATGACTAATGCACTTAAAGGACTTGGGTGCCAGTATAACCAGTTCCCTATAAAAGTATGTTAGATATGCCTGTTGTATGACTAATGCACCTAAAGGACTTGGGTGCCTAGCCTGGCTCCAGTAGTGGGGTCACTTATTGAGTAATATAATTGCTCACCCTTTCATCTTATTTTTTTCAGGTAAGGGAAAGAACATGCTGGCGAATGACAAGAGGAATCCTTGATGGCTTCACGGGACCCGCAGTAGCTTCCGCTAGTACTGCATGTTTTAATGAGTTTTGGTTAAATTGTCAAATTTTGTTTTGAAACTTGTCTTTCAGTTTTGTATGTGGATTCCTGTTCACGAAAATTTATTGATTTTTATTAGGGGTACCCCGAACCAAGATTTCTTTTTTTTATATGTTTATGCATTGTTTTTCTTGAGTTTTAGCATTGTTTCTTTCTTACTATTTAGCATAGTGTCTTTTTAAAATATGCATGCATTGAGTAATGGTTCGATTAGATTGTATTAGTCGGGTCGTTACAGTTGGTATCAGAGCCCAGAGTTTTGGGTTCTGTAGACTGACTTACTAAGTAAGTCGAGGGGTTCCCATGACCATCAAGGGGTTCTTCGTCATCGCCAGATATGCCTTGCATGTAAGGTTTTTCTCATTAAAAGTTGTGCATTAAAATATTTGTTTAGCTTAAATGCACTAGTTTTGTTCTAATGCTAGGCTAATGACTCGATAGAAGTTATTATAAATTGATTATTCAGTTAAGGCACTAGAAAAAGGAAAAAAAAAAGAATTATTATGAGGTCACCTTGTGCTAGTTTATCTCATGGAAGATCTGTTTGAAAGGAATATATATAGTTCAGTTCAGAGATCTTAAAGATTGATAAAATTATGTAGAGTTATGGCAGTTAGGAATAAAAGTATATATATGATTAAGCCAAGGAATAAACTATTATAGACAATAATTCATCAAGGGCTATTGTTGTGTTTTGTATTGAGCTTAGTGGCAGTACAAAGAATTCTTTCCTAAGACACGTACTTAAGGACAAAATTAAGGATGTTTTGAAGATAGAAAGGAGAAGAGAGAGATTATAGTTTATTTAAAGGTTGCTTGACATTAAGTCAAATGTCCCAAGAAGAATTTTGAAAGGGTTATTAGGACATGATCACATTGGTGGCACTGAAGATTGGTGGTTTGAATAAGTGTGTGTTTTGGCTCTTCGAATAACGTGCCTAAAAAGGAAAAGAAAAAAAAAAGGTTTGTCTAAGGGGATAAGGCATCCTAAGGAATTTCTAGCTATTGGAGTTGGTGCCTCTTATATGAAAACTCTTGAGGTTTAATATGACAAGAGTACTATTGTGGAGTTTAAGGTTGAGGGACTGCATGATGTACTTTGGTTATTCATGTGTAGTACTCGAAGAGTGAAAATGTTCAAGCCGGAAAGTAAGTGAACTTCATGTGAACAAACTTTTCTAAAAAATACCTTATTTAGTTGGTGTGATTTGGAAGGAAAGCTAGTTTGAACAGGATTTAGAAAGAAAATGTGGCTTTTGAACTAAAGAGTTAAACTTAAGAAGTACCTCAAGGTACTTAGTTACCCATACCATGGTTAAGATGAAAAGAATTTAGTTAAGCTAAAGAGACCACGAGAGAAACTTTTGGAGTCGAAAGGCAATGA
Source organism: Citrullus colocynthis (assembly GCA_031780015.1). NCBI lineage: Eukaryota > Viridiplantae > Streptophyta > Magnoliopsida > Cucurbitales > Cucurbitaceae > Citrullus > Citrullus colocynthis. The sequence goes on along the minus strand of QLSR01000593.1, from coordinate 63,251 downwards.
AAATTGGTGAAGAAGAATTCTACAATATGAACATTTAGTTGAGAAGGTAAGACTTATGGAGGAGGTAAGTAGAGCTACACCTTGTGTAGTGAGTTCGTGTCACACTAGGAACAAAAAGAAGAGCACCTTAAGTGTAGGTCTTAAAGGAACGAGTTTAAGGAAGGTGACTACTTTGGAAAGAAAGGAAATTAATGTGTTCAAAACTTCAAAATACTTGGATATGGTTTGGATTGAAGACATATTATGAGTGGTTACTAGGTGTTAGTTTTGGTGTAAAAGAAGGATCTCTCACTATCATTTGGAACTTTGGACCTCATTATGTGATGGTGGAAGAACCGCATAAAATATTGGTTGTAAAGCTCAGTTTCAACATCAAAATCTTTTTCCACAATAAAAGGGGTAAGAGAGATAGACTAAAGTGGAGTTGTTAGTAGCAATAGTTGATCGGAAGCTATTGACATAGAATGTCGAGGCTTTAATGGTCAGAAGGTACACCATCAAAAGTATTAACGGAAGTTAGGGGATTGTGACTTTGGGTTCAAGTTATAACTAGAAACTAGTGATCAATGGATTTCGTTTAAATGTGAAAGAAATCTAACTCTAAGTAGAGATCCATTGTACGAGGGTTCAAGTTAAGTAGATAATCCAGATCTTCTGGCTAACTACTAGCACAAAAGATGAACTTGAGATTAGAACACTCTCGTTCTTAAAGCTGCCTACAAAGTAGTTATAGTAGAGTTGAATAGCAAGTCGCAGATACATAAGCTATTTATGGAAGTTTTCCAGACGCCTTAATTTTTTGCCTTTGAGCATACTGGTTTGGTATGTTTTAAAGAGAGTTGAAATCCACGTGCTTATGTATCAACTATATTAAGAGTTGATCATGGTAGTGTAGCCAGGTCGCAAGGGAATGTCGGAGCCATTAGGTGTCAAATCCGAATTTCGAATCCTGAACTTTGAACGCCCCATATAGTATGTTTCTTCTAGCATGGACGAGGAGTTTATCAACTCTATGGAGATGGATATTCTCAAGATAGATTTACGAACAAGGAAGATTTACGAACCAGGAGGGTTTTTATTGTAAAAACTAGTGGCAGGGTTTGGATATAGTTATTTTGAGGTTAAAGAGATGTGTTTTAGTTTGACTAATGCTCTATATTGTCCAAGGACTTTAGAAAACTTATTATGAAAGAGATTTCCAGACTCGTTCATAGCATGATCAAAATAGTAATATGCAATTGTTTAAGATTAAGGAGTAACATGAGATTTGGCAAGTAAGTTTTACAGCTCTAGGTAGTATAAAGCTTCATGCTAGGCATCTAATGAATATGAGATTTAGTTGGACAATGTGGTTTCTCACACCTGTAGCTACCAAGATGGGCATCTCAGTTAATGCTTTTAAAGTAGAAGTGGATCCCAATGGACCAAATTTTCCTTGCTACGCATCTTAGGACTATGTTGTATCAAGTATGACCAATTGTTTCGCCGCACATATGAAGATTTCTCTCTGCCAGCTCGATCAGTTTAGATACATGTTTTAAAAGAGTACGATTTCCGAAGCTCACAAAGGTTCTTAGAGTAAGTTAAAGAGTACTGCTGATTTTCAATATTTTAAGTTTCCTAGTTTTATTATGAAAGAGGTTATCACACTTTGGGGGATACCAATTTTAATTATGTCCGTTAGAGACCCTCATTTAGCATCCAATTTTTTTGAAGTGTCTCAGAAAGTGATAGGTTTTAAATTGAAGTTCAGTTCAGCTTTCCACCCATAGAATGATGGTCAAGCCGAGCGTTGAACCAAACTCTAGAGGACATGTTGCACGCTTGCACATTAAATTTCCCAGGAAGTTGGGACTCCCAGTTGCATCTCATCGAGTTTGCTTATAATAAGAATTACCAAGCCATCAGTGGCATGGCGCCATTTGAAGCCTTGTATGGGAATAGTTGCAGATTTCCAGTTTACTAGGATGAAGTTGGAAAATGAAAATTGTAAGGACCTGAGCGTGCATACTGCAAATGAGGCTACCCAAAAGTTTAGAGTCTGCATGCAAACATCACAGAGCAGATAGAAAAGTTAGATTAATGTGAGACGTCGAGATCTGAAGTTTGTGGTAAGGGATAAAATGTTCCTGAAAGTGAAAGGTGTTTTGAGGTTTGGAAGGAAGGGGAAGTTAAGTCTATGTTTCATTAGGCTATTTGGGATTCAAGAGCGGATTGGTCCTGTGCCTTATCGGTTGGTGTTGCCACCGTCACAATGTTTTTCATGTCTCGATGTTGAGAAAGTACGTGACAGATCCATCTCATATAGTAGACTATGAGCCCTTGCCATTAGAGAAGAAACTGAGTTATGAGAAGTCTAATTAAATTTTTGGCAAGGGAAGTGAAGACTTGGCGCAACAAGGACGTAACACTAATAATGGTTTATGGTAAAATTGTGAATTCAAGGAAACAACGAAGGAACGAGAGGATGAGATGACATCGAAATACCCTGAGCTTTTCCAGGATTAGAACTTTCGAGGACGAAAGTTTCTGAAGGAGGGAAGGATGTGACATCCCAAATTTTCAAGTAATTTGTTTTTTTAAAAAAAAAAAAATTTCTTGAATTATTTGGTTAGTTGTTTGAATTTTGAAGCTTTAATTGGATTATGTTGAGAAAATAATTCAATTTAAAGTAATCGTGATAAAAAGATTTGGATTTGATTCAATTAGTGGAAAATTGAATTTATTTGGGAGAGATTTAGAAGTTGGATTTAAGTTAGAATTGAATTTAAGTTGGGAAACTTGATTAATTTAAGAAAATATGAGGATAAGTTAGAATTGAATTTAAGTTGGGAAATTGATTTGTTAGAAGATATTTTGGTTAAATAAATTATTAAGTAGTGGTTGGAAAAGATTTGATTTGATGGGTTGAGGAATATTATATTAAATAAGTTGTGTTTTGTTTTGGGAAAAGGAAAAGGAAAAGGCAAAGGAAAATGGAAATTTAAATATATATATTTAGGATTCTGGAAAAGGAAAAGGAAAGAGAATTTAAAGAAGTATATATATATATACTTAAGCCAATCTTGGATGTCAATGGGTTTGCAAGTTGTTGCCCAGCTGCTCTCTCTGGCATTATCCCTTTTCGTGAGTTACGCTAGGATTTCAAGACTTGGTTAGGTCAAGACTGTTTGGGTAAGCATTGTTGATTTTCTCGTAATTTCGTGAATTGGTTTTAATTGTTGTTACTCATTGAGGTTGGATTTTAGATTCAGGCTTCCATGGATTTTGGAATCATAAACAAGCTGTCCAAGCGGGTTTAAGGGTCCATTTTGGTTGGACTCATTGTTTGAAGTATGGAAGAAGATTGTGGCTTAGTTGCACTTTGGGGTTTTAACTCAAGCATTTTGTGAGAATTGGCTGCTTGGTTAGCTATTTGCACCTAGTCTCAAGGTAAGTGGTCTTACTACCTGAATCGCCTTCCCGCCATATGTTTAGTTGCCATGATGAGTAAAATTTCTAAGCCCCATGTGAGATATAGCATGCTTGTATGAAATTCCCATGTTTAAAGGATGTATGTGAAATCGCCATATGTTTAGTTGCCATGATGAGTAAAATTTCTAAGCCCCATGTGAGATAGTATGCTTGTATAAAATTCCCATGTTTTAAAGGATGTATGTGAAATGCATATGCTTGTATTATGAGATGTTTGTAAACAGCGCTGTTAATGTATGAATTCATGGAAGGAAAGGAGTGAGAATTTAATTGGTCATCTGTGCTGGGTAGTGGTAACTCCCCTACGTTGGTTGGATGTTCACCAGAGGTTGTGGTCCTTCGGGGTCACTAGAGGTTGTGTTCCTTCGGGTTCACCAGAGGTTGTGGTCCTTCGGGGTCACCAGAGGATGTGTTCCTTCGGGTTCACTAGAGGTTGTGGTCCCTCGTGATCACCAGAGGTTTGTGATCCTTCGGGATCACCAGAGGTAAGAGTTCCTTCGGGGCTCCAGAGGTTTGTGGACATCCAAAACGAACTGTAGGGAGAGTATAACCAGTTCCCTATAAAAGTATGTTAGATATGCCTGTCTTATGACTAATGCACTTAAAGGACTTGGGTGCCAGTATAACTAGTTCCCTATAAAAGTATGTTAGATATGCCTGTCTTATGACTAATGCACTTAAAGGACTTGGGTGCCAGTATAACCAGTTCCCTAAAAAGTATGTTAGATATGCCTGTCATATGACTAATGCACCTAAAATTAAGAAATAAAAAACAAAATAATTTAAATACAAAATCTTGGTTTCAAAATATAATAAACAAAGAAAACACCACATTTGAATCTAATAGTAAAAATAGAACTCTTAATTTAACTTCACAATTTAACTTATGTTTGTTTTTCTTCTTAAGATCTAAAAAAAGAAAAGATTTCTTTAACTACATAATCTTGCTTCTATTAACAAAATCATAATGTTCATAAAAAAAAAATATAATCTTGTTTCTTTGATTTTACGTATTTTTCTCAAAATCTTCAAAAATATCCTTAGTCATTAAAGAATGTACACAAAATAATACACAAAAATCACAAACATATGGAATTATTTAAACTTCCAATACAAACAGATGTGTATATATTAAAATAAAATAATAAAATGAATTTGTAAAATTATTGATTGTATTTCAAATAGGCATGTCACAATACTTTTGAGAAACAATACTAAACAATTGAAATAAGAAAGAGAAGGAGGAAAAAAAATAACATACCTTGTTTGACAATAAGTTTGTATTGCCAAATCTTGAAAAAGAAATCCTTAACATTAAGAGACACCAAATACAC
>QLSR01000593.1:31806-55674 GCA_031780015.1 Citrullus colocynthis | reverse complement strand
GGGGGGGGGGGGGGGGGCGCGAGAGAGAAGATTTTTTTTCTTTTTCTTTTTCCTTTTTTTTATTTTGGCACGCAAATCGAGGCCTACTTATAAAAAAAAACCCTAATTCCCTATTCCTTCCTCTTTTTCCCCTTTTCTTTTCCAACCAAACAAAATAAAATCAAATAAAATCTTCTACAACCAAGATTTACTTCAATTAACCAATCCCACCAAAACTAATCACCTTATTTTACTTGCCCCAAGATAAAATTATCCTTTTCTAAATTCCAAATTTTTTCCTTAGCTCAAATTTCGAAATTTTCCATCCTAGCTTAAATAAAGGCATGAATACATAAAGATAACTATATTTTTATTTATTTATTTTTTCTTTTCACACATAATAACTTAAACTTATTTACTAGGAGGATTTACCCCATCGATTTGGGGTTGTTACAGAATTACACTTAAACAGGAGTTTGTTTAAGGGTAAAACCAAAGTACATCTAGAAATGGAGGACATTCCCCCAATTTTGCCAAAGATATAAATGAAAGAAATCAAATCTACGCCTATTTCAAAAGATAAGTGAAATCAAATCTACACATATTTTTTGATACATGCCAAACGAATATTAGTTTTTTTTTAATCTCAATTGTTTTTAAAAAATAAAACCTTTTGGTTCATCAAATCTTAAAAAATATCTTTAGAGATTAAAGAAAGCGACACAAAATAATAATAATAATAAAAACAGTGTTCCAACGTCCAATACAAAAGAAAGATGTGTATATCAAAATAAAATGAATTTGTAAAATGAATTATTGATTGTATTTCAAAATGTCCTAAGAAGCAAATCTAAGCATATCAAGATACTTAAAGATTGTCACGGCCAATCTTCTTTAAAAAAACTTAATGATTAAAAACAAATGTATATCAAACTAAAATGGAATTCTTTAGATATAAAAAAAATAATAAACATATTCAACTAAATATAATCTCTCGAATTTGAATTCACCAACCTCTAGCCCAAACATTAAAGAGATAAGAAGGAATACTAAACTAAAAAAAGTGAGAGAAAGAGAAAAAAATAATCGATATATCTTATTTAATAGTCTTTAAAGAGAAATCTTTTTGAAGATTCTTTAACAAATTTAAACAAAAAGGGCTCTTTTCAAATATAGCAAAAGGAATCAAAATATTTATAAATATAGCAAAATTTTACTGTCTATTTGCGATAAACTGCGATAGACTACTATTTGTGTCACGATAGACACGGATAGTAGTCTATCGCTGTGTCACGATAGACACGGATAGTAGTCTATCGAGGTCTATTGCAGATGAACTGTGTATTTTTCTATCAATGGTAAATATTTTCAGCAGTTTTGTTATTTAAGATAATTTTCCGAATAAAAATATCAAAATTTGATTAAAAAATAAACAAATCTTATTAAAAATGTACATTTTGAATCAGACAAATCTTTTGAACGTGATCAAACAGATTTCAATTTACATGAAATTATTTGTTCATCATTTACTTCTACAGAAAAAGGGGAAAAAACTAGCATTCATATAACCCTTCTTGTCGGTCCATAATTACATTTTAAAAAATGAAATAAAATATAGATCTTATAATTATTGATGAGATACCTTCTCCAATGATATTTGACAACCCAAATTTTTAAGTACTTTTATTTTGATTAATTTGAGTATCTTAAATTATTTGGGAGTTATTTTGAGCTTTGAGGTTAAAAATTTAATTATTGGTGATTAAGATAATTCGATTTAAGTTTGGTGTTAAAGACTTAAAATTTGAATTTAATTTGAATGTTGAGAAAATTGGAATCCAATTTAGAAAAATTGGAAAGATCGTTGTGAGATTTGGAAGTTAATTATGTATTTGGGAGGTGATTTTATTTTAAGGAACTTAAAAGGAGAGTAATTATATATATATATAAAATAAGGAATTAGGGTCTTTCTTTCAGAGTAAGGAAATAAGAATATATATATAAAGGTGGCCTTGAAGTGGGTGCAAGTTAAAAAAATTAATTTTCTCTTCCACTTCTCCGGCTGACTGCTCTCTCTCCTCTCTGTTGCCTCTAACCATTCTCAACCATTTGCCGTCGTTGGCCGTCTCGCGTGCGTGGGTTTCGATCTAGTGGTGGCCACCATCGTCAAGCTGGTGGTCAGGTGTTCGTGAGTCGTCTGGTAGTCGCGTCACCTGCCGCTTGTGGTTCCGGCCGTCAGTTTGTGTAGTTCGCCGAATTCTTGATTGTTTGGGTGAGATTTTTGGGCTCGCTTGATAATCTTGGTTGCCATCCTTTTTTTATTTACTTATTTATTTATTTATTATTATATTTTGTTTGAATTTTACTTTACCCATAAATTTTAAATGGTAAATTGGAGGTTCAGCAAGTCATCCATAAGATTTTGGTTGGGTTGCTTAACCGAAAGTAGGGGGATTTCAAACTACACTATTTTTCTTCTTTTGGGTAGTTTATTTTGAAACCTTTGGGAAGTAAATTTTATGTTGGTTTAAAACCTTAATTTTGTAAGCTAATTTTAATTTATATTTAGAGGTGAATTAAAGACTTTTCTATTCTAGATAAAAAGGACTTTTGGTTTGCTAGTTTGTGTGGGCATACATATAAGGAAAGTAATCTTTTAGAATCAACCCTTGAGCTAGACAATTTAGACTAATTTTATTTGAGTTATTTAGATTAATTGGGAAGCCTACTATGATTTGAATATATGATTATGTGTGGGACTTGAGATATGTTCTATAGTTTACATGGAAATTTACTGAAAGCATGATGTATCCTAATTGAGAAGTGACGATTGTCTTCTTAACATTACTATGTTATCGGAAGTCTACGAGTTTCCTACTATGTTATCGCAAGCCTATTAGTTTCTTGCTATGTTCTCGGAAACCAATAGGTTTCCTACAACGATATTGGGTGTTGACGGGTGCTTTACTATGTTTGTTAGCTTTTGGGCCACTAGATGCATGTTAGGATCGGTTAAATCGCTCACTGATGGCTATCCAAGATTAGTTTATTTTTGCGTAACTCACTAGTATGCTGCACTTATTGAATGCAAGTGCTTAGCTTGACCCGTTAGTGAGATTACTAAATATTTTGTATTCATTCCTTTCATGATATTTTTTTCAGGCAAGGGAAAGGACACCTTGGCCATGCCGTGGAGACTAGACTAATGCTTTCGCACGAGTTTTCGTGCTTTACATTTTAGTTTTTGGGATTGGTCATTTAAAATCATAACTATGTTTTCTTTTATTTATTTTTTTTATCCCTACTAGAGGTCTTATGCCAAGTTTCCAGTTTTAATACATTAATGTTTTAGGGGTACCCGAACAAAGATTTTTTGTTATTGAATTTCGACATATTTTATTTACCTTAATTAAACTCCTTGATTTTATGCAAATATTATGAAAAACGAGTCGTTTGAATTGTAAGCATGCTCAAAGTAACGGCCTAGGTCATGTCCTGGGTCGTTACACTTGAGATACCTTCTTCGATGATACTTTTTTCTCTAATCTGTGAATTGCCCTTAAATAGGAGTTGAAAAATGAAATAAAATATAGATCTCATAATTATAGATGAGATACCTTCTTTAATGATGATTTTTTTCTCCGACTAGTGCGTAGATTTGATTTGTGAATTGCCCTTAAATAGGAGGTGAGGGTATGTTTCAAATGCACAGATAGTTCTATTCAAAAGAGATGCTTGAGTGAAAATGTGTGTTTTGATTGGATTGATTTGTAAATCTCCCTTAAATAGGAGTTGAGGGCAAAATAGGAATATATCTAAAAGTGGAGGGCAAAATGGGGAGTTAAAGATTCTCGCTATGTTGCCCCTTTTAATATAGTATAAATATATTTAAAAATAGAGAGCAAAATGAAAAGTTAAAGATTCTCTCAATTTTGTCTCTAATAAAGAATAAACGAAGAGTTGCCATCTGCCATACTTACATTCACCAGAGAAGCCTATGCATCAAATCAATCCTCGTTATGCTGAAGAAGATGATCATTAACAGGATGCCTATTAAGGATTTAAGAAAATACCATAATATTTTTTTCCCTTCTATTATATGGAAAATAACCATCTTGTTGACTTGCAGATAGGAATTGGTTTGTCCTTTTGATATAGAAAAAGAAAATATAACTCAAAATGTTTTCCTTTTTTTATCAATTTTCGAATTTGTTAGGATTACAAAAAGACTACAATGGACAAAATTGTAATTTAAAAGATGGTTTGGCTTAGCCAATGATAGAATTGATATTTTTTTAGGATTATGGACTTTTATTTGAAAATATACACTCCAAAAGCCTATTATTATAGTTATTCACATAATAATTTTCGTGATGACAACCTAAGACACGATCTAAGTATGTTGTATAAGATGGAAAAAAGTTACTTATTTAAGAGATCAGGGGTGTGGATTTCTCAATGTATGTTGTTGAGGGTTCAGCATCACAATCAATGGCATCCCTTAGACGTTACAAGCACAAGTTCATCTAATTTTAGCCTATAATCATTTCGACATATATGTGTATATATGGTCTTTAAACTCTAAATGAATTTAATAGATCTTTAAATTCTTGTTTTCGATAAATTTCTAAATTTTCAAATTTGCATTCAATAAGTCTATTATATATTCGAAAAATGTTAAAATTTTAATGTTATATCAAATATAAAATTTAACTTTGAATTTAGTAGGTCCCAATTCTATTAAACATTGTTTTAAAAATAGACATTATTTTAAAAATCAATATATCCTATTGTGTACAAAAATGGAAATTTAATTAGACAATAAATTAAAATTAACATTCTATAAGAATTCATTTTTAAAATTTTTTATATGTTTAAAACCTATTAGATTAAAAAAAAAAACATAGTTTATAGATTTATTATTAAATATTTTTAAAGGAGTTGTTAGACTCAAAATTTAAAGTTTAAAGACTTATATAAGTTCTTCAAGTTTAGCGTCTAAACTTTATAATTTAACATTTATAGTACTATAATTTTAAGTTTATTGATGTAGAACTAAACTTTTTTTTTATACAAGAAATATACTGAACGAATTTATTAAGGATTAAACAATGTTTATATATTTGTATATGTATATATATGTGGAAAAAACTTAAAACAAAATCAAAGTTTTAAAATTCGCTTCAAGTGTACGAAAAGATATATATGTATATATATATATATATTTTGCAAAATTAGACAATTAAAACTTCAAATGATATATCCATATATATATATATATGTTAGAACATTTATAAATGAAATTTAAAGAATAATATGTGGTAACTTGCCATCTCTTAAGGTGAAATTTAACATAAGATTTGAATATATATAAAAAAATGAAATTTAAAAAATTAAAAATATAAAATATAAAAACAATTACATGCATCAGCAGGGACTTAACCTTGAAGGTAGGAGTTGTCACTAGCTATTGAAACAAGTTTAATATTCGATTAATATTCGAGGGCAAATTGCAAAAACCATTCTTAAAGAACAGTGGTAGACTTTTAATGGTAAAAATTAGGCCTTCAAACTTCTATAACTGTTAAAACTAGACCTTCAAATTTACAATATTGTAGAAATTATACCACCAAATGATAAAAATTGAACCATCAAACTTATATAATTGTTATGATTTAGGGTTAATTTTAACACTTGTATAAGTTTGAAGGTTCAATTTTTACAATTAAAAGTTGATGGGTATAATTATAATTGCCACTATACTTTAGGGTGATGTTTACAATTAGCCTAATATTTGGTGCAACAAAGTGATACGTGCATATTAAAATTTTCATTTGAGAGGAGCATGTGGCCCTTAGCCCCTCTTTGAATTTGCTTTGACTCATAATGTTTATAGGACATATGAGTTAATCATCTCATTTCTAATTGAGTTTGGGTTCTCTAATTGGGTTTGAGATAGAACCGTTGTTATCAAATATCACTGAGTTCATGAAACCCACAACGGTAAAACAAAACAAAGAGACACACCTAGAAAAATGACCTAACAGTGTTTATATGATATATATGTTCTCTCATTACCAATTTATTTTGAAATGGAACCCATATTATTTAATAATATTGTTTATTTAATGTATAATATAATTGTAACTGAATTCTTTAATTTAAAATGATAATGAGTTAAATGTATTGTCAATATCTACTTTCGACTTGAGAGATTTTTAGAAGTTTAAATTTCTCAATTTCACATGTGAACTTACAAAAGAAAAGGTTTGAATGGTAATAAGTTAAATATTTTAATATGTTGAAATTGTTGGAATAAATGGTATGTGACCATTTGTGTAGAGTTACATTGTTTCATGAATGAACACTTCTTTTCGAAAATAACTGTTCGTTTAATTAAATTGAATTTCTTACCCATTTGCACACGACTAGATTTATCATTTCCGTATAAGGATGCATCGAGAATTACTCTAATTGATCAGGATTAAGCAAGTTTTCCTATAAAGACCCAAGTATAAGCCTTTATAGGTTTCTTGGTGAGTCTAGAGTCGAACACAGGGAATTATAATAACTAGGCGTTGAGATTAGATTCTTGACTATGCGGTAAACTATACATGTAATATGTGCAATTGTTGTTTGTATGTGTAAAACTATACATAAAAAATGGAAAAGAATTTCCTATACTAACAATAAGGTGGATACAGCGGTGGTTAGTCATATGTCATTTAGTATCAGATAACATGCGTTGAGAATGAATGGAACCATGCAATAGAAGTAGAGTTAACGCAAGAATTAGTTGTTACCTAAGCTTTCTAATTACAATTACATACCTACAAACTGCGTTTGTGAATCCATCTCTCGATGCTTCGACGCCACATTAATCTTATTTCTAAGACGCATGGTAAGTTTGCGTTGGCAAAAGATGAACTACATCTCTGCAACTCAACCGGTCTTAATACATGCTAAAGATTAACTGTCCACTCTCTCAAGCTCGACAGTCATGCTTACTACTTTTGTTTGTCAGACAAAGTTATGCAAGCTAAAAATATGCATTAATCAAGATGTAATATACTCAGAATTGCTCAAGAAAAACTAACTTTTAACATCTAACTCATTTAGCATTCAAAAATGGTGCAAGGTGTTTAATACAGAAATAGATGGAAGATAATAGTCAACCGAACTCATATTAAGAAAATAAATCGTTCTCACGAATGTCATTAACAAAATATAAGCAAGAAGGAGGGAAATGGAAAATAAACAGAAATGGAAGACATCAAGCCGCCATTGGCAACTTCTGGCTTCATGGAGGCTTGAGATGGTTGCTATCTGATAAATAGATTCCGTAGGATGAAGATTCTCACTCACTGGAAGATGACTCTGAAGGTGCTCAGAATCCTTCTTTCGGAAGAGCTCAAAATGGAGGCTGGTTATGGTGAGAGAGAAATAATACAGAGCTTTCGCCTCTTGAACTAGTCTCTCTCCCCCCTCTTGAAGAAGCTTTTGGGCTATTTATAGGCGTAAAAAAGTTGATGTCATGATGACTTGACACCTTTGCATTAAATTTCCGCCATGCTGCGTGGTCTTTTCACATTGTCGACCCATTGGTTCTACCATGATCTGATAACGTGTTATCCTTTTGCATAATGACATGACAGCTTTTGCCCAGGCGTTCATATCTACTTTTTCTCGACGCATGGTTTCAACGCATAGTCTCGACGCATGGGTTTCCATTTGTTCTCGCAGCAGCTTCGTCTTTAGTACTTGGGTTATTTGTACTTCTTTTCTTCTTAATCCTGTGTTCAAGAACAGAAAAGCTCATAATTTTTCAGGTATTTTCTTTTGCAAATAGTGCCAACGCATGGTGATACATTTTACATAATTCAACTACCAAAATCATGCATTTTAGCTCTAAAGTTACTCTAATCAATTCAAATGGTGACTATAATAACTTGTATTTCTACAAGTGATCAATAACCAACTTGAAGAAGAGACACAACTATTCAAATGGCCGCAAATAGTCTATAAATATGTCTCTTCTTCAAATGGCATAAAATAGAACTTTTTTATAAGCATTATTTTTCTTCATGAAACTTTCTTCATTTTTAATGAAATTTTGAAGTTCGGTTTATTTCCATAAACTTTGGTTTGTTGCTTTCATAAGAAAGACAATTTGTTCTATTCTAGGAGATAATTACTCATGAATAACTCAGACACTAGAGTGAGTAAAATTGTCTTTAAAAAATAACGTGAAGTCGTTAGGCTCAGATATTTTTTGATAAAAAAAGGTTATGTATTTTCTGACATATTTTATGATACTATTCATATAACCATCTTAAGATAATTTGAGAGAGCATGGAAGTGGTTAACTAAGTCATATATCATTCAATTCATCAAGTTACTATTTTTTAAATTTGTATTTCATGTTATGTGGTAGACTGGTTAACTAGTTGAAGGTTTAAAGAATATATTTATATATTTCTTATTCTGTGAGTTCTTTTCCTCCATTTTAACAACCAAAAAGGAAAAGAAAAAGATCGGGTTGCATTCTCTGTTCTGTTGCCGTGGTAGGGGTGTGAGTTTATCATTATTATTTGATGTTCTGCACTAATTTTGTATTTTTATAGTTATATGTATGATAATAGTGATTTAAGCTATGAATATTGTAGCCTTTCTGTTTTGTTTAATTGGTTTATTTCGGTCCATTGTTACTATTATGCGTAATGGATATAAAAGATACTGGTTTGTGTCATTTTAAGTGCATGTTAAATAATCTCTCAAGGTTATTTTGCTGCCTCGTCGGTTTTCTTTTATGACAATTTGTTGGTGAAATTATTTACTTTATTCACAAATATTTGGCGACGGGTTTCTCATAAATGTCAGCAATGATACAAAATTGAAGTACCACATGTTGGTGGAATTCTTGGAGAAACTTCTTTTTTTAAATTTAATGACAACAATTTCAATCTATGGCAAGGAGGTCTTTGCTTTTGCAAGATCTTTGGAAAAAAAATGTTATTTTAATATTGAAGGAAAAACCAACAAAGAAAAGTTGCTTGCACTTGAGGCATAGATACATGCAAATTGGGAAGCCATTAAGCAACCAAATTCAGTATCACTTTGATTCTTGTTGAGTCTGGAGTTGATGATTATTGGTGTATTCATTTGTGTGGGGACATGATTTTTCAACCCCTTCTCACACTATGAGCCAATGCTTGTACATTTTAGTCGTGATGGTTCATAAGGTTACTTTGAAAAGTTATACTTCATCCCATTGAGATACAGGCATGATGGTTTGGCTAGAATGCAGTTGTAGTATGCCTGCCTGTTCGTTATTGTATGCTTCATTGGTTGACCTTATACTACAGGCTCTACGAAGGTTTTTGCAAAATATTTTTGTCCGAACTACTTTTTGAGTGGATTAGATAACACACTATTATAATGTTTATAGTGGTGGATTTAGCAAAATTTTATGGGAATCAATAAAACCATTATTGAAAAAAGAGAAGAGAAAAGGACACAAGGTTTACGTGGAAAACCCTAGTTTAGGGAGAAAAAACCACGATACTACTTTTCTCTTTTATTAATTTGGTACATCCAAATGTTACAAGGGGAAGAAAATAAATAGAGACTCAAAACCATATATATAAAAAAAATATTAGTTAATATAAAAGGCAAAATACAAAATCTATAAGATTCCCAAATATCCTCTTTTATTTTTGACACTCCCTCTCAAGACGGGACGTAAATGTCAGCGAGACCCATCTTGCTAACAAGTGAAAGTTCTGCTTAAGTAACCCTTTAGTGAGGAAATCAGCAATTTGTTGGCTAGAAGGAGTATATGGAATACAAATACTTCATTTTCCAGTCTTTCCTTTATAAAGTGTTTATCAATCTCCACATGTTCTGTTCTATCATGCTGAACTGGGTTGTTAATAATGCTAATAGCAGCCTTATTATCACAATAGAGTTTCATTGGTAGGTCACTGCATTTCTTTAACCAAATTTCTTCACAGATGCCCTGGCTCATAGCTCTGTATTCAGCTTCTGCACTACTTCTAGCAACCACACTTTGCTTTTTACTCCTTCACGTTACAAGATTACCCCAAACAAAGGTACAATACTCGAATGTAGATTTCCTATCAATCACTGATCCTGCCCAATCATAGTCGGTATAGGCTTCAATGCATTTTCTATCGTTTTTTCTAAACATCAACCTTTTTCCTAGTGCGCCTTTCAAATATCTCAAAATCTTGTTTACAGCTTCCATGTGTTCTTCGTAGTGAGGCTGCATAAACTGGTTTACAACGTCAACAACATAGGAAATGTCGGGTCTAGTGTGCGCTAAGTAAATTAGTCTTCCCACTAGACATTGGTACCTTTCCTTGTTAATAGGAACTTTGTCACCAGACTCTCCTAATTTTGCATTAATCTCGATTGGAGTGTCAATAGGCCTGCATCCAGTCATATCTGTTTCTTTCAGGAGATCAATTGTGTATTTTCGTTGTGAAACTGAGATTCCTTCTCTTGACCTTGCCACCTCCATCCCAAGAAAGTACTTTGGGTTTTCTAGGTCTTTGATTTCAAATTCGTTTGCCTTTTCTATTTTAACTCGTTGATTTCAGCCGTATCATCTCCTGATAGGACAATGTCATCAACATACACAATTAGAACAACAACCTTAGTAGAAACGATCTTTTTTGTAAACAAGGTATGATCAAAGTGTCCCTAAGTGAAGCCTTGGGACTTGACAAAGGTGGTAAACCTCTCGAACCACGCTCTCGGTGACTATTTTAACCTATACAAAGCCTTCTTAAGTCTGTATACACAATGGTCAAATTGGGCTACAAAGCCAGAAGGAGGGCTCATATACACCATTTCTTCTGAATCACCATTTAAAAATGCATTTTTTACATCTAGCTGATAAAGAGGCCAATCTTTGTTGACAGCAACCGATAGAAGAACCCTGATTGTGTTTAACTTTGCAACAAGAGAGAAAGTCTTAGAGTAGTCTACCCCAAAAGTTCGAGTGAACCCTTTTGCTACAAGCCTGGCTTTATACCTGTCAAGAGTTCTGTCAGATTTATACTACTTCATTGTGAACACCTACTTACACCCAACTGTTTTATGCCCTTTCGAAAAAGTAACACGTTCCCATGCATTATTTTTCTCAAGAGCTCTCATTTGTTCCATAACGGCAGCCTTCCACTCAGGAATTTCCATAACCACATATATGTTTTTTTGGTATAGTCACAGTGTCAAGGCTGGCAATAAACACTCTGATCTTAGAAGACAGATTATTATAAGAAATGAAGCTATACATGGGATACCTGGTGGAGGACCTTGTGCCCTTTCTCAGAGCAGTGAGCATGTTAAGGGTGGCATCATACTTTCCTGGTTTGTCGAGTTCTTCTTCAGTTGTGGAATTCTAAGGCATGATCTCATTTTCATTCTCCTGAGTTGTTGTTGACATTACATCTTTCTCAGCAACCTGGTTATTTTCTGTCATATTATCTCTATCATTCTCTACCGACTGTTTTGTCAAATCAACAATATGATCTTCAACATAAACAATATTATTATTAGGGTCAGTAATACCTTGTGCTTGTGTTGGTTCAGAAGATTGGATCGGAGCCGGTATGTCAGTAGGGGTCGGGGCCACTATTTCCTTTCTAAAATTCTTCCTGTTGTACGTTATCCATGGGGCCTGTTTGGTGGGTAGGACAGTGTCGTGGGTTGTCAGGATGAGTTCAGGAAAGGGATTAGAATAGTTAGTCTCTTCATTACTATTCTTCCCCTGAAGAGGACTAACGAGAAAGAGAGGTTTATCTTTAGGAAGGTGATATCCATAGAGATGAAGTATTTTTGGGAACTAGGATGGAGGCATTTATAACCACGTTGGTGAAGAGGATACCCAACAAAGACATATTTCTGGGCACGAGGAGTAAACTTAGCCTGGTTAGGACCAAAGTTATGGACAAATGTAATGCACCTAAATACTCGGAGAGGGACATCAGGTATAAGGTGAGTGGTAGGTGATAGCGCTTGAAAAGTGCTTTCTATTCTCTCAAATTAAGGGAATTTATATTAGATTTCACTTGTTTGCTAGTAGTTTTCAGGTTAAATTGAGAAAAATTAGAAGAAAAGACCAAAAGATCAAAACCAAGCAAGAATACAATGAAAACAAGAAGAAAAACTCAATATAGCAAAAATTGGGGCAGCGCCGCGGCACTAAAACCTGAGAGCATGGTCTGCGAGATAGTCACAGCGTCGCAGTACTGTCTGCAAAAATTCAATAGCGCCACGGCGCCAGGTTACCATAAATGAAAATATGTATTTTTGGAAAGATTTTTTGGGCGGAATACTCTATAAATCTGGGGGTTTCCAGCAGCCCTAATAATAATTCAGAGCACGAAATTACAGACCTAAAGAGCCATAAGAAGGAGAGAATTAAGTGAGAGTTCATAAAAAAGTTCAAAGAATGAGTTAGTTGGAAGGAAGAGGAAAATAGTTCAAGATAGTCGAGGTGCCCTTCGAATTCTGACGTGAGAGCCAAGGAGATTGTGACGGTGCTATCTCAATCAAGAGCCTCTTTACAATAGAATTTTCCTTTCTTTACACTCTTTCTTTGTTTATTTTGTTTAAATATGTTGCTTCAAGCTATGAGTGGCTAAACTCTTTAGTTTTAGGGTCTTGATGATTTGTTTATAAATTCATGTTGATCTTGTAGACTTTCATGGCTTTATTGAAATGATTATGCTTTTCATTGTTATTGTGTTTAATTCTTGTGGATTGGTCATCTTCACATGTTAGGTTAGATGTATGATTGAGAGATTGTATGTTTAACTTGATCTATAACAATGAATTGTTGTTAATCTATCACAAGAGTAGTTAGGTTGACAATAAAAGTTGCTAAAAACTATTCTTAATGCCATGTAATTTGTATTGGTTTCAAGAGATTAGTAATCAATCGAGTTGCATGAGAAAGGGTTGTTTTTCAGAGAAAATAACTTGGAATTAAGTTTCTAGACTTAGGCATATGAATGACAATAAAATCCATGAAATCTATAATATTGCATGATGAAATAAACAAGGATTCATTACCCTAGAACTCTCTTTGACTCTTGTGTTTCTCACTTTATTATTTTCCTTATTTGGTTTATATTTTCCTTAATTCACAATATTAATTCCAATCCTCAAATAAAATTGATTCAACTCTAAAATAACTAAGTAACTTAAACCTTCACAATTGGATCTACAGTGGAACGATATTCGAACTTTACCGTCTTATATTATAACTTGACCCGTACACTTGCGGTTACACTCAAAGTGCGCATCAGTAGGGTAAGACAGTTTGAGACAGTCAAAAGGAGTTTGGAAGTTGAGAATGTGGGAAGGCATCCGATTTATAAGATGAGTTGCAGTCAAGACTGCATCCCCCCATAAGTAAGACGGAAGAGAGGTCGACAACATGAGAGACCGAGCAACTTCTAGGAGATGGCGTTTTTTCTTTCAGCCACTCCATTTTGTGGGGTGTATAGGCACACAAGCTCTAGTGAACAATATCTTTAGTGGATAAGAACTCACAAAGGGTATTGGTGAGGAATTCCCGACCATTGTCACTCTAAAGGATGGCAATTTTGGCATTGAACTAAGTTTCGATGATAGTGTAAAATTGTTGGAAAATGGATGAGACCTTAGACTTATCTGTTAGAAGAAAGACCCAAGTAAGGCGAGTGTGGTCATCGATGAAGGTAACAAACCAATGGTTACCTGAAGAAGTGGTAATCTTTGAGGGACCCCAAACATCATTGTGAATAAGAGTGAAAGCTTGAGAGGGTTTGTAAGGTTGGGACGGAAAAGAGACCCTATGTTGTTTTGCTCAAATACACACATCGCAAGATAAAGAAGAGATGTCAACTTTATTAAAGAAATGAGAAAATAAATATTTCATATATTGGAAATTAGGATGGCCAAGACGGAAAGTGCCACAACATACAATTATTTTCAAAAGTTGAAAAATAGAAAGATAACATACTAGCCCTATAACTATGCCTAGAGAAAGTATCACCATCAAGGAAATAGAGTCCCTTATTGTGTCTGCAGTGCCAATCATTCTCCCTGAGCTCAAGTACTGAAAAATAACATCATCCAGTGAGAAAGCCATACAACAGTTTAGATCTCTGGTTATCTTACTCACATACAGTAAATTAGAAGAAATTTTAGGAACATGCAGCACATTCTGTAATATCAAACCATCAAATGGAGAAATGTGACCCTTGCCGGAAACAAGGGCAAGGGTCCCGTCAGTAATCCAAATTTTCTTATTACCAGCACAGGTGTTATACGAGAGGAAACTGTCAGAAGTTTCAGTTAGATGATTTGTAGCTCCTGAATCAAGGATCCAAGGTTTCTTGCCAATAATACTGAGTAGACTCAAGGATTGAGAAATACCTAATTGCGCAATCGCTCCAAGAGAGGAGATACCAGTGTCAGTTCGGCAGTTCTCTTAATGTTGTGGCTGAGAGCCACTAGTAGTCTCACTCACCAGAGCCTAGTTAGGTTTGTTGTTTGGAGGTTGTCGTATGCCATTCAAGGGCCGACCATGTAACTGCCACCAATGATCCTTCGTATGCCACGGTTTCTTACAGTGTTCACATACTGGAGGCGATTTCTAGTTCTGCTTGTCTCCAATAGTGTCAGATGATTTAGCATTGAAGGCGCCAGAGTCAGTTATAGATGTAGCCGTGATATTCATAGCACTTGATCTGTCTTCCTTCAGACGGATCTGTGAACATACTTCCATCAAGGTCGATATTGGTTTTTGTCCCAGTATTCAACTTCATAAAACATCAAACTTGGAATTTAGACCTATTAAAAAATCATGCACATGGTCAATCTCTTTAAGTTTATAATATTGGACTCCTCCACAAGGATAATCCCAGACAATCATACACACGGTGAATCTCTTCAAGGTTTTCCAATTTGAGGTTCCATGTTGTGAATCAATAGAGAACGGAGTAGAGAATCCTTTCCTTTCCAAATGCTCTCCTGAGGGTCTCCTGTTCTGGGTTTCGATATCTCACTAGTTAGATACCCAAATTTATGGCGTTCCTCAAGAACCATTTTAACGGACTGAGACCATGAGAAATAATTCTGGACATTTAACTTTTCACCAACATTTAGCCCTGTGGAGTTTCCCATAGGTCCAGACAAATACGGTGCAGGAGTTTAAAGTTGGGAAATAGTTACCGAATTCTCAGAATACAGCGGTAGTTCTGACTGGACACCTGAACCTCCTGCACTCTGATTGATGGTGGTAGAGGCGCGAAGTGCTGCCCCAAGGGCAGCGATTTGTTGTTGAAAACTTGCCTGAAGGTTTGCCAATTGTTGTTGAATCATGACTGAGATAAGCCTGTCGACGGTTCCCTATTCTCAACCTGAAAATAAATGTTTGGAGCATATGTAGATATTCCGGCAGCATTGACGGCACTCAGAGGTAATGGGTAGCTGTTGGAAAACGAACCTATGTGTCGGGAACCTGCAGTCGCCACTTCAGATGAGGCGGCAACCCCTGTCTAGTCGGAAAAACTCGAGAAGAAGAGCCGATTTGTGGTTCCAGTAGCTACCTCACTCGCCAGAGCTGCAAATCTGCATCGGGGAAGAAGGTTCCGGAGATCGGTGTTCAGGTTGAAGGTCCAGCAGCCACTGAACTCGTCAGAAAAAGTCGATCGATCGTGTCTGGTCGGAGCAAAGAGATCCGATGTTGGGAACCTGGTGAACTGTCTAGAGGCCGCCGAACTCGCCAAAGGGTGCCGATCTAGGGTGTTTTGGATGGCAGCAGCGGTGGCGCTAGGGTCTAGAGACAGGAGATAGCTGTTGACGGTAGCTTAGATGGTGGCGGCTGTGGCGGCAGCGATGACGGGGGGTTCTGTCAGCAGATTTAGGGTTTCAGACTCATGTAGGGTTTGGTTGTCGTCAATGACGGCTAGAGTTTCGTCACCATGCTCTGATACCATATTGAAAAAAGAGAAGAGAGAAAAACATAAGGTTTACGTGGAAAACCTTAGTTCATGGAGAAAAAACCACGATACTACTTTTCTCTTTTATTAATTTAATACATCCAAATGTTATAAGGGGAAGAAAATAAATAGAGACCCAAAACCATATAAGGAAAAAATATTAGAGAATATAAAAGGCAAAATACAAAATCTACAAGATTCTCAAATATCCTCTTTTATTTTCAACAACCATATATATAAGACAGAAGATGCCATGACCAATGAAATTTATATTCAATAAATGTCTAAATCTATAAAGTGAATGATTCCAAAATTGTGATAAGATATATTTAGTAAATATGTTTCACCATTTGAAGGTTAATTGTCATTATTTGTATAGAATTTTTATATACAAAAGCATAGAAATTCCTTGTGAATTATATAAAGGTGAAAACCTTCTTAAACTTTTATCTAGTGTTGGGGTCTTTAGGTGAAGTGACCATTCCCAAATTAGTAATCGGTGTTTAGAACATTACAAGGTAGGAATTTTAAAAGAGGTTGGGATATATTTGAATTGAAAATTTGTTGATGGTATTTCTAAGGTGTGAATACAACCTATACCCTTTGAGTGAATAATTATAAGTCTCAACACATATGATGAAGACTTAATATACAATTAGATAACTATTTTCAAGTGGCATTATCGCAATTGACTTTGTAAGGTCAAAAGATAATATTGTGGATTCGCTTGTAAAAGGCCTAACTAGAGAGTTGGTTTAATGTTCATCAAGGAGAATGAGATTATAGCTTATAATTTTAAAAAGTTAATCAGAGAGACAACCCCACCTAGTTGACTAGGTTTAATGGGCAAATCGACCTCTAGATAAACTTAATGAGCATTGTATTAAAATTTTGATCTCTTACCCATTCTGAGGATGGTGTGAGATAGTGCTAGTGTGGTTTGAGGGTAAGCACTATGCTTTTAATGGTTTCTATAAGTGATTAAATAATTATTTATGAAAAAAACATCCGAGGTTCTTTATAGGAATTATCACTTATGTGAGTGTGAAGGGACCGCTTCTATGAGAATTTTTAAGGTGAAATCTCTAAAACACTCATGAGACCAGGCAGTGTCCAAGGCCAAAATGAACAGTTACGAGAACAAACTTTGTTATAATGAGAAACTGTTGGACTTCAACTGTCTCAGTTTATTCTAGAACGGTCAACAGTTTAAGGCATCAAGTTCAGTAATTAACCTAGTAAACTCAATTGATGTTCACTGAAAGTTCAAAGTTCTTACTACTTGTCTCGATGCAATTCTTCATTGGAAAATATCGACATTTTCTTTTTCTTTGATCCTAAATCGTTAACTTACCATTTATGGGGTGGATTGTTGAAAAAAATGATATGTGACCATTTGTGTAGAGTTGCATTGTTTCATGAATGAACACGTCTTCTGGAAAATAAGTAACTTGAAGAAGAGACATATTCACGAATATTTGAATGACCACAAATAGTCTATAAATATGTCTATTCTCCAAATTGCATAAAATAGAACTGTTTTATAAGCATTATTTTTCTCCATGAAACTTTCTCAATTTTTAATAAAATCTTTGAAGTTCTGTTTATTTCCACAAAATATGGTTTGTTGGATTTTGTAGACGAGGTGTTGCTTCCATAAAAAAGGTAATTTGTTCTATTCTGGGAGACAATTATGAATAAAACTTAGGCACTAGAGTGACTAAAATTGTCTTAAAAAGACACGTGAAGTCGTTGGGCTTAGATTTTTTCCAATATACAAGGTTATGTATTTTCTGACATATTTTATGATACTATTCATATTCATATAACATGAGCTTGTAAAACTTACCCTTAAAATTGAAGATGCAACCATTTATTTTATTGTTATTTTGAGGATATTTAGATACAAAGTTAGATAAATTAGTGCATTTTTTAAAAGAAACACATAAAATACATAACTTTTTTTTCTTTTTCACAAAACATTCATGCTCGTTTGACTCACCGATATTGCTTCATAGGAATGACGTTAAATATTTGAAATTTAATATTTGAGATAATAATTTTGATAGTTGGAACCATTGGAATTTCCAAATATAAACAATTGTCTTGTGGTACGTTTAGAATTTCATAAATCATCTTCAATCTCCGAGAAGTAGAGGCGAGAAGATTGATGTTGCCACCTCAAAAGATGATCGACGTTTATCTTCTGGTTGATTCCACTAATGCCAATGGTATCACTCACGTGTCAAGAGATATGATCTCACCTCAAATCCCAAGGAGTTATTAGTAGAGGTGGTCATTTAAACGGCAAAAACTGAACTCTTTTTTAAAATCAAACTGAAAATTTAGTGAAACAGAAAAATGTAGTTTGGTTCAATTTGAAGAAATTTTGAAACCGACTTATTTTGTTTGGTTCGGTTTCAATTTCGTAAACCGAATTTAAAATTGAATCAAATTCTTTTTAGCTGATATATATATTAAAAAAAACAACACCACCGAACTGAACCAAACCGTTTTTAATTGAATATATATACATATATTTTTTTAAAAAATAGCATAACTGAATTTAAAACTAAACCAAACTGTATATATGCAGTTTGGTTAGGTTTGGTTCGGTTTCACGTATAAAAATTTTAAGATTTTCTGTTTGGTTCACCATCGAATTGTTTCCACCCCTAGTTGTTGGAATCTCAATGTAGATGCCTCTTAGTACAAAGGCAGGAATTTGGGCAGGGTTTACATTGGGTTGTTCATGGCCCTCAAGGATCTCCTATCTACGGTGACTTCAAGAGGTTTGATAGGGGATGACCCATCAAGACACTAGAAGGGGGGCTATTCGAGTTAGCTTATCTTCCCTCCTCTAGCTGAAAAGGAAAGTGTGTCAACCTTTGATGGTAGAGTGTGAATCGGCGGATATCATTAGTGCACTTAACGAACTAGAAGTTGATATGTTAGAAAACAATGAACATGACAGATCCCATTATAATGCTTGTCAAGCGTATTGATGATGTCTCTTTCGGTTTTGTAAACGATCTTGTAATTTTGTCAGCCACTCTATGGTGTGTGCAATTGTTAGTTTGCTTAACCCCTAGGTTCCTTCTTTTGCAATGAAACATTGTGATGCCTATTGGGAGGTTGATTACCCTAGTTGAATATCCTCTATTTTCAACGAGGACTTTATTTGTAGCTAGATTCTTGTTTTAATGAAGTTCCTTTTCAGAGAAAAAAAAAATTCTAGTTGAATATATAAGATAATTAATATTTGGGAGTTAAATGCTTATTTTGTTTTAACAAGATAAATGACCAAATTTAATTCTACGTTTTAAATACATGTAAAACTTATATTTTAATATTGAATTAGATTCAATTTATTAATAAAATACTCAAATAAAAAAGATCAGATATTTTTATTTAAATCTCAAACAGAATCTAAAGTTTAAAAAAAAAAAATGATTAGTTCATTTAAATTTCAAATTGATTTTTTTTAAAAAAAAGATAAAATGTATGAATTTAAATATAAAATTAAATTCTAGATTTAAAATATGATATTATGTTAATTTAAAATTTAAACTCTACTATAAAATCTAAAAAAAAAAGGTATAAATTTAAGATTAACTAATGAAATCAATATTATCATTAGATAGAATTACCATGTACTAAAAAATAATAAACTCGTACGTAGAAAGAGAGAATGTCGTGCATTAAAAAAAAGGATAGTTGCAAATATAGCAGGTTCAAAAAATTTGTAAATATAGCACAATACAAAAAAAACTTACAAATATAGCAAAATTTAGATTTTGCTTTCAAATTCTATGGGTTATAAACCATATAAATAGCAGGGTCTATCAATGATAGATAATGTCAAGTCTAATATATCAAGTCTATTAGTGAGAGTCTATCATTGATAAATTTTGCTATATTTGCAATTTTATGAAATGTTGCTATATATTTAATTCTTATTTCTATAAGTGTTATCCACTGTAATTACCCTAAAAAAAAAGGTTGGTTGCATAAATGGGAATCAAAAAGAAAATAATAGCTGATGTAGCACAAGGATAAAATAATTGCATATGTAGCCACCTATACTTGTTCAACCTCTTCTAATTAATTTGAATTAACATGTGAAGTTTGCATATTTATTCTTTTATTTACACCTCATTTCATCCATATGTTTATTTTATGACTTTTTAGTTTGATTAAAATAACAAATTTAGTTAAAAAAAAAAATATATGTAAAATTTCGAATTGAGATTTTTGTTAGCCAAAAGCTCCAACCCATTTTGAGCATAAGTAATGTTGGGAAAAATCAAAATTTGAAATGAAATCCATTAAAAAGAAAATGCAATTTTGAGTAAACATTTTGGATTTTATAAACCCTTCTTTCCCACAAAAATCCTAGAAGGGGCACAAAAACAAAAAAATTCCAAAATGACCAAAATGCCTCTGAAGTCCTGGCGCAGCGACACCACCTAGGCACTGCTGTGGCGCTTTTTCCCGAGATGGTAAATTCTGTACAAAACACACAATGCCACAGCGCTGCCTTTGAGCTCCGTGGTGCTCTAAAGATGGAATGCGAAATAATATGCAACTAGGCCGCGGCGCTATGTCAAGCGCCACGATGACCTGACTAGTGTATAAATAGAAGTTTTTCAATTTTTAGTTCATTAGATTGCCGCCAGCTAATTTTTTTTTTTGGGTTTTCCTCTCAATTTTCCTCTATTCTTGAGTCTCTTATGCATCAAGAACAACTTTTGATGTCCATAATGCCTATTATAGGCTAAAGCAACATTTTCTAGCTTGGGTTTTAGGATTCTTTCTCTATTTCAATGTATTTGTGAGATTTTTAACCGAGTTTTGTAATTGTTAGATCCAATTCTATTTCAATTAGATCCAAATCATATTATCAGACGCTTTGAGATATATGATCATTGCTTTATGATTAATGTTCAATTCCTTGCATTTGATTGCATGTTAATCGTAAGAATAGGTTAGGTTAGTTTGTGAATCGAATTAGATAAGTATTGATCTAACCAACCTAGAATTGAACCAAACGAATATTTAATTAGGCGCTTGAAAATTAAACATTCACCCTAACGTTCCCTAGATCTTAATGCAATTAGGCCAATTTGAATATTCATGTTTTTATCTTTTCAAGTTGGGCTAGTTAGTTGTTTAGGACTGATTAATTAGCCTTTCTTATTAATTTGGTTAGGTGAAGGCAATCATTAATTTTCGGTAATGAAGAATCGATGACCAATTTTATTGAATAGGAAAATACGTTACAACCCAAGCTAGACTTGTCTTATATAAGTTTTATTATTTTAATTATTGCGTTTTTTTCTTTTCTGCTATTTAAATTTTATTGTAATAAAACTCCAAAACCTTCTTCGGTTACTCTCAAACTGTCAACAGTTTAATTGGAAAATTCTAGTGCTCCCTGTGTTTGACCCGACCTTACTACTACTATTGTAACGACCCGACTAATACATTCTAAACGGATCATTACTCAATGCATGCAAATTTTCAAGAAGACACTGTACGGATAGTAAGAAAGATACAATGCTTTCCATGGAAATTTCTGTTTATTTAAAACTCAAGAAAACAATGCGTAACATATAAAAGAGAATTTCGGTTCGGGGTACCCCTATCAAAAAACCAATAAAATTTCATGAACAGGAATCCTCATGCAAAATAAAAGACCAACTTCAAAACAAAATTTGACAATTTAACAAAACTCATTAAACATGCAGTTCTAAGCGGAAGCTACTGCGGGTCCCGTGAAGCCATCAAGGATTCCTCTTATCATTCGCCAGCACGTTCTTTCCCTTACCTGAAAAAAATAAGATGAAAGGATGAGCAATTATATTACTCAGTAAGTGACCCCACTAACGGAGCCGGGCAAGGCACCCAAGTCCTTTAGGTGCATTAGTCATACGACAGGCATATCTAACATACTTTTATAGGGAACCGGTTATACTCTCCCTACAGTTGGTTTTGGATGTCCACAAACCTCTGGAGCCCCGAAGGAACTCTTACCTCTGGTGATCCCGAAGGATCACAAACCTCTGGTGATCCCGAGGGACCACAACCTCTAGTGAACCCGAAGGAACACATCCTCTGGTGACCCCGAAGGACCACAACCTCTAGTGAACCCGAAGGAACACAACCTCTAGTGACCCCGAAGGACCACAACCTCTGGTGAACCCGAAGGAACACAACCTCTGGTGACCCCGAAGGACCACAACCTCTGGTGAACCCGAAGGAACACAACCTCTGGTGACCCAGAAGGACCACAACCTCTGGTGAACCCGAAGGAACACAACCTCTAGTGACCCCGAAGGACCACAACCTCTGGTGAACCCGAAGGAACACAACCTCTAGTGACCCCGAAGGACCACAACCTCTGGTGAACATCCAACCGACATAGGGGAGTTACCACTAACCAGCACACATGACCAATTAAATTCTCACTCCTTTCCTTCCATGAATTCATACATTAACAGCGCTGTTTACAAACATCTCATAATACAAGCATATGCATTTCACATACATCCTTTAAAACATGAGAATTTCATACAAGCATACTATCTCACATGGGGCTTAGAAATTTTACTCATCATGGCAACTAAACATATGGCGATTTCACATACATCCTTTAAACATGGGAATTTCATACAAGCATGCTATCTCACATGGGGCTTAGAAATTTTACTCATCATGGCAACTAAACATATGGCGGGAAGGCGGTTCAGGTAGTAAGACCACTTACATTGAGACTAGGTGCAAATAGCTAACCAAGCAGCCAATTCTCACAAAATGCTTGAGTTAAAACCCCAAAGTGCAACTAAGCCACAATCTTCTTCCATACTTCAAACAATGAGTCCAACCAAAATGGACCCTTAAACCCGCTTGGACAGCTTGTTTCTGATTCAAAATCCATGGAAGCCTGAATCTAAAATTTAATCTCAATGAGTAACAACAATTAAAACCAATTCACGAAATTACGTGAAAATCAACAATACTTACCCAAATAGCCCTGACCTAACCAAGTCTTGAAATCCTAGCGTAACTCACGAAAAGGGATAATGCCAGAGCAGCTGGGCAACAACTTGCAAACCCATTGACATCCAAGATTGGCTTAAGTATATATAATATATATATTTCTTTCTCTTTCCTTTTCCTCCTCCAGAACCCTAAATATATATATTTAAATTTCTATTTTCCTTTGCCTTTTCCTTTTCCTTTTCCTTTTCCCAAAACAAAACACAACTTATTTAATATAATATTCCTCAACCCATCAAATCAAATCTTTTCCAACCACCACTTAATAATTTATTTAACCAAAATATCTTCTAACAAATCAATTCCCCAACTTAAATTCAATTCTAACTTATCCTCATATTTTCTTAAATTAATCAAATTCTTAAATCTCACCCAATTTCTAATTTAAATCCAACTTTTAAATCTCTCCCAAATAAATTCAATTTTCCACTAATTGAATCAAATCCAAATCTTTTTTATCACGATTACTTTAAATTGAATTATTTTCTCAACATAATCCAATTAAAGCTTCAAAATTCAAACAATTAACCAAATAATTTAAGAAAATAAATTTAAAAAAAAAAACAAATTACTTGAAAATTTGGGATGTCACAACTATTGCCAATTTTGGTAGGTACGGTAAAATTATTTGGAGCAGGATTAGGCGACGAATCTGCGCCTTCCACCTTACTCCCTCTCTTCATCTAAAGATCCTAAGCAGTCCCCCAATTTCTCCTTTCTCTTGCAAGAGAGAGCCGTCATCCTCTCAAACCTTAGAGATTTACAAATACAGTTAAAAAAAAAAGAAAAAAAAAAAAAAAAAAAAAAA
>QLSR01000593.1:0-20956 GCA_031780015.1 Citrullus colocynthis | reverse complement strand
GGGGGGGGGGGGGGGGGGGGGGGGGAGGGGAAAGAAGGGAAAGGTCAAATCTCTCTCTCTCAATCCCCTTTTCGTCACTCAGTCGCGTCCCCTTCAGCCTTCATTGCCGCCATCATCTCCAGCCCTTACTGTCGCTGTCATCGCAGTACTCATCGCCATCATCATCAGCACTCGTCGCCAGTATCACAACTTTCAGCGTAGCGGCATCATCATAGTCCTCGCGTCGCAGCGTCTCAGTCCTCGTCGTGCCGCATCGTCATAGCCCGCATTTCGCCGCATTATCAGTCCATCACCGCATCGTCACAGCCTGCATTTTGCCGCATCATCAGTCTATCACTGCATTGTCGCAGCCCGCATTTCGCCGCATCATCATAGTCTTCATCGTCGCGTCGCCTCAACCCTCTCCGTGACGAATCGACACAGCTTTCATAGCACTGCCACAGTGTAGGGAAGTCGCTCAGTCTTGTCCAGTCTCGCTCAGTCCCGCTGTCCCGCAGTCCCGCTCTCGCTGCAGTCTCTTTCTCGCAGGTAAGGGACTTACTACCGGGCTTTAAGTGACGCCTAATGTCTAATTGTGTTATTGACTATTGAATGCGCTGTGTAACTCTTTGCCACGGGTGTTGATTGCTATGATTGTTTCGGTATGCTAAGTTTGTAGCTTGTATGCAATGTACTTATGCTTATATGCCTATGACTCTATGGATCTCTGCGATGAACTAGCTATGCTATTGACATGTTACAGGTTACCCTACTTGTCGTGCCCCGTAACCCTAATGTACTGTGCTACGAAGGGTGTCCCTCGGGATCACCACCTATGTCCATGTTACAAATGTAATCATTGCGTACCCTTGGGTCGCTTCCTATGCTCATGCCTATGCTTATGCCTATGCCGGGTACACAGGTGCACACGACAAAAAGGGTAATAGCTAGGCCCGGTAGTGGGTCTTTTACGGAGTATGACTGCTCACCATTTTATTCTATGTTTTTCTCCCAAGAAAAGAGCATGGTGGCCAGGCGCATGACCGAGAAAATCCGTGACTGTACCATGGGTTCGTTGACATTGCTTCCACACCTTAGCCTAGGGTATAGCGTACTGGAGTTGTAGGGTAGTAGTATTTGCATACATTGGACCGTTCGTTATTTGTTTTGTTTATTGTTATGCTCGGTTTTCCTTTCTTGAGGTTTTGCCTAACTATTTAAGGGGTACCCCGCTAAAGCGTTCTTGTTTTCTCTCCTCTATGTTTGGTTTAGTAAATTATCAGAAATCTAATCGTTTTATGAATGTGACCGAGTTGTCTATAGTGTGTGATACCATGTCTCTTATTTTCCAGCGCATTCCCTAAATGGTCATGCATAACGTAGCGACGTGTCAGCTATTAAAGGGTCAGGTCGTTACATAGAGGGTTTTAAAACCATTCCAAAAACCACACAAATACACTCTACCCGTATAATTATCACACTGCAAAATGCATTAAGCTAAATGTCTTGTCCCACTTACAAGAAATTATTATCATACTAAACAAAGAAAAGGGTTTTTACAAACATTTCAAATAAAAAAAAATTAGGGTTTTACAAACATTTCACCTTCAAAATTAACTGTTCACCTTCTGTAAAGCACCCTAGTTGTTCACCTTCCTACATTATTCACCCTAGTCATTCACCTTCTAAAAGTCTGAGATAATCGTTCACGTTCCGGCGGTTTGACAATTCCAACTTGCGTTTTTATGGCGATTCCACGACTTCTTCTGGTAGCTTCGTCCGGCTTCGTATGTGGTAGGTTTGTCCGACTTCGTCTAGCTTCAAAAACTTAGAGAGTCCAGCTTCGTCTGGTGATTCGCAGAGAGTCTGCGGTAGCTTCATCTAGCGATTTGTTCAACGGTACTATCTGGCTATTTTTCAACTCCGTCTGGCGGTATTGTCAACTCTATCTGGCAATCCAATAATTGTCAACAATGAAGAGGAGGTATATATTTATTTTTTGTTTTTAATCATTCTAAAATCAACAATAGGGGTGTACATGGGTTGGGTTGAAGGTATTTTTTGGACCAACCCGAAAATTCAGGTTGATCGGGTTGGCTACCGAATAACTGGAATAGGGTACCCAACCCAACCCTTAAAATTCAGGTTGGGTTGGGTTGTTGGGTTATGTGTGTGTTTTGTTTCCTTTTCTTTTTCCCCTATTTTTTGGTAAAACACATTGGCATATCAATAAACACTAATTGACATATCAATTAATCAAAGATAAAGGATAAAATACGTTGATCCAAGAAAAAAATGTAAAATAGTTCTTAACACTAACTTAAACTAATGAATATATACATATATATGTTTTTTTAATATTAATATTAGAAATTCGGGTTGGGTTGGGTCAACCCGAATTTTCAAAATTGCAACTCGAGACCCAACCCAACCAGAAAAATACAAAAAAAAATTAACTCAACCCAACCCAAATTTTAAACTAACCCAACCCAACCCTTATTATTCGAGTTGGGTAGTCCGGGTTGTCGGGTCATTTGAACACCCCTAGTCAACAACTTGATACGACTTGTAAAGAAAGGAACAAGGGAGATAATTGCAAGCAGATCAGTGGTACATCGAATAACTCCAAGAACTAGCAACAAAGGAGAAAGAGATGCATCTAAATTAGATGTAAATATCCCTTAAAAAACGAATGACAAAGACCAACGTAATAAATAATTATTTAAGTACTCTATGGTGAGGGTATGAATTTTTAATAATCTGAATGGTAAAATATGATGTGAAAAAGGTAGTGGAAGCAAAAATAAGAAAATAAAAACTATAAGATGACTCGTCACTCAAGTACGGATGTTAAATGGAAAGCATGGACAAACACTTTCACATCTAAAGAAACCAATAGAAAGTAAGAGATAGTTGCACACAAGAGTTGGTAACTCAGTTCGGTGATAAACCACCTACGTTTGAGAGGAAGTGTGCCCAGAAAGATAATCCACTAATACTAAGATGTTAAGCGATTACAACAAAGTACTTATTTGTGAAATCATAACTTTTAAGTCTGGTTACAACAAAGTGTTGAGCTTAACGATGATAGTCACCTTGGCTCCCCTTAAATGTGAGACTCCCTCTCAAGATTACTTAAACTCCTCCAAAGTGTGATAATAGTAGTGATGAATGTTTCTGTCTCCAACAGCATGTGAGACTCCTTTCACTGTGATTATCTTTCACTCCACTCAGTGAACTCCCTTCACATGAGATCTTAGGTCCCCTTAAGTACTGAGAACTCTTTTCTCAATGAATGGTGTCTTAGGCTCCCCCTAAGACTGAGAAACCTTTCTCAGTAAAAATGCTTTAGGATCCCCCTAAGACAGCGAGTATCTTCAAAGTTTTGCTCTCATAGAACAACTAGGGTGCACAACAAAAATATAAGGGCAACTAAGAATTCACACAGTTGATCAACCTGACCACTAAGAACAAAATCTTCCTTTTCAAAATAGAGAATGCGGCAACTCTAAAAATCATCATTAATCACTTTTTATAAATCAATGCCAATAAAGGAAAACATTGGCGAAATCAAAAATAAAGGTTGTCACTTCAATAAGGAAAAGTATCGGACAAAATATATATCAGCAGGAAATAACCTGATAAGGAAAGAAAATATTGTGCAGGAATTCCTAATGTCACAACCAAATGTTAAGACTGTTTTTGAGACATCAATGAAACTTTCCACAATTGAATTAAACAAATAGAGAACCAACACAAAACTCCAACAAACTAGCAACAAAAGAGAAAAGATGCATCTAAATTAGATGTAAATATCCCTTAAAAAAACGAATGACGAAGACCAAGGTAATAACTAACTATTTAAGTACTCTATGTTGAGGGTATGAATTTTTAATAATCTTAATGGTGAAATAGGATGTTAATAAGGTCGTGGAAGAAAGAAAAAAAGGAAGTACGGGAAGAACGGATGAAGAAGAAAATGATGAAAGCAAGGTGTCATAATATATATTTTATGAATTAAACAATTTAATTATAGTGTATTTGTATGATAACACATTCAAAATTATGTATGAATCAATATAATTATGGTGTTTTAATGTTTGCATAACATAATTAATAAAAAAATTAACAGGGTGAACAAGCTAGTAATGAATATGAAGAGTAAGAAGCAAATATTCAAGAGTCAAATGAAGTTGAAAACAAAGAGAATGAATATGATAAGTTAGAAAGCCATGGAGAAACAACACAATCAGAAAAAGGATCATGTAGTGAACAATCAGACAAAATGAAAGAAGGGGAAAAAGGAAAAAAGGTAATCATGCATAACTTATACAAACTAAAGGACTTTTAGGTACTATACCAAAATATTTACTATTTGTTAACATTTTAGGTAATAAATAGGACAATTAAGGGAAAAGCCAAAATGACAAAAAAAGTAAAGGCAAACAACAATTGGCCGAGCAAATGCACGTGAGGTATGTTCAATTAAATACTCTGTAATTGTACTTACTGCATCTAGAATATTAGCATCATACTTATAGTTTATTTCATATATGTTAGGACTCCATATAACTGATGGATAATGCAAAGAGAAAGGAACCACTGAAAATAAACTTGCAAACAAAGGTTAGTGTAATAAACAAAATCATGGAAAACTTAAGTGAAGAGTTACAAGAACAATTTAGAGGAACTATTTTTGGACATTTCCTTGATTTTTCTATTCCAAATCAATCTTCCTAGTTGTTGTTACATTTAAACCAAAGTCATCTACTCAGTTAAATTTCTTCATAGGAGGCCGAGTATTGAAATTTGGTTTAAGAGAGTTTGCACTTATAACTGGATTAAATTGTGGGGAATTACCAAGCATTGATAAAAATAAGATAAAAGGGGATAGTAATATAAAGAAGATGTACTTCGAGGGAATGAAGGTCGTGACTAGGAAGTCCCTTAATATAGCTTTTAATATTAGCAAGGCAGCTTGTGCAAGTGATAGGATAAACATGGCGAAGTTGTATTTTTTGGAAAGTTTTCTTCTTCCAAAACAAGATTTAGTTAAAAGGGATTTGGACCACATACACATGGTGGATGATGATGAACTCTTTAAAAATTACCCATGGGGAAGACTTGCTTTTGATTTGCTTGTTGACATAATGCATAGAGCAATACACAACAAAGGTGGAAGGCACAGAATTCATCGCCCAATTCCACTTTCCAAATAACGTTTAACCATACTCACCAAAACTAGTAATAGTGGCAAGACCAGGTCAAACATAAAAAGCCCTTGAATTTCTCAATTAAACTGCCAGCAACCCTGAGGTAACCAATGGGGGGTTTTGTAATTGTTTGTTCCTAATAAAATTGAAATACATAAAGTAAAAAGTACAAATTGAAGGTTGAAAATAATAAATTAGAACCTAGCTTGGATTGTAACGATTTTTTCCTTTTCAAGATATTCGGTCTTCGGATTATCATCACTGAATTCAAATGGTTGCTTACACCTAACCAAATTAATTAGAAAGGTTAATAAATTTGTCCTAATCACCTAACTAGTACAATTTGAAAAGATAAAGACATGCATGTTCAAGTTGACCTAATTGCATTAAGATCTTTGGAACGTTAGGGTGAAATGTTCAATTTTCAAGTGCCTAATTAGACATTCATTTGATTCAATTATAGGTTGGTTAGATCAATACTTATCCAATTAGATTTGTAAGCTAACCTAACATATTGCTTCTAATGACTAACACACAATCAAGTGTAATGAATTGAATATCACTCAAAAAGCAGTAACCATACATCCCCAAGCATCCGACATATAATAGGAGTTCATTGATAAAAGAATTGAAACCAGCAAATACACTAAATTGGTTAAAAAATTCACAAATACATTGAAATTGTTACCTTATCCCATACTATTCATTATGGACATCAAGAATATGTTTTTGATACAAGAACAGACCAGAAAGATGAAGAAAATAGAGAGAATTTGAGCTTCAATTGGCTTTCGCATAATATTTTGTCCTAAAAATCGATAGTTACATTTATATTGTGGTTGGAGTACCACGGCGCTTGGTACAGCACCGCAGTGCTATGGCAAAAACGCCTACAAATTGACTTCGGAGCACCATGGCGCTCCAAGGTAGCGTCGCGACGCTTTCTGAATTTTGCCAAAATCTTTTCTTTCTAGAAAAAGCGTCGCCTGTGCTGGGACTTCAGGGGCTTTTTGGTCATTTTGGACTTCTTTTTCCCGATTGATGAAACTTAACTCCGTTTTGGTCTCTTTAGCTCCAATTCATTGCTAGCGCCTAGTTCTACCCATTAGGTGCTTGAAACCTATAAAATAACCAAATAAACATGTAAAATCTAAGGACAACTTCGAATTAAGCGAAACTAGATAACACATTTTCAATGCTATCAAAAGGCCGATTAAAAATATCAATAGGAGGGTTTATATTCCCAATCCTAGTATGGGCATATGAGATGATACCCACATTGTACTCCTCACAAAACTTCTTTGCAAGGAAGATCTTTAACAAAGTTCAAAGGGTAGTCAATTGGGTTGTAGACAACCAACCCAAATGGAAGGACCTAAAGAAAAAGTATTCAAACCAAATGATGTATGAGCATCTCTACAAATGAAATTGATAAATGATTAAAGTACTTAACTATAAATTAACAGTATTTTTCATTGTTTAATTTATGACTCGAAATATGTCCATTACTAGCAACTCCGAAGAAGTGAATATGTCATAGTTTGCTATATTCCTTGAAGAGCAAAAAAAGTGTTGAGATTTGTGCCCTAAAGTCTCATAATTGATTAATTAATTTAATTATTAATTATGCAATATTAATTTATCCATTAACGAAAAAATCCAAGGTTATTGCATGAAGTCTTGAACATGTATGTAGTTGACATACGGGTGGATCATGTTCAAGAAATAACCTAAAGGTCTATAGTATATGGATAAGGTTGGGTGTCTTATCCTGGTGACACTATGGATACGGCCCACTTTGTAATAGTTACAAATGGTTTGATCCAAACCATTCATGTAGAGACATGTGAGTGGGGGCATCCTATACAAAGAGTTTGTATAAGATTAAACTGCGAAATATTTAATCTCTCTTTGTAAATCTGTTAATTGATGAGATTAATATTTCCTAGGATGATCATGTGCGACTCGATCTTAATCCTGAGTGACTTATGAGCTCCTTGTCTGTGAGGTCAGTCCTTTGATTTGTATAGGTGAGAGTGGCTCGAGTTGCCGACTCAAGCCTACCATTTTGGGAATTTGACTAAATGGAGAGCTGGGAACATAACTTCACAAGATGACATTCACTATTTCCCAGATAGGGTAAGTAGATGAGTAGTTCCCTTAAATGTTGATTTCGAATCTTGAACAAAGGGACCTACCCTCTCACTAACTCGAGAGGGACTTAGTTTATGGTTGGATCATATCATTAGAAAAATCAATAGTATTTGAGGATAAGAGGTAATTACAGGAGTAGAACGGACATTTCACCTAACTGTAATTATGTACAACTCGTGAAGGATCGACTTGCTTATACTGAATATATCCATGTACACAACTTTTCCTACAATGCATAAGAGTTCAACTATGGGTCTATAGTAGTTTACCCTGTAGTTAATGAATGAAGATTAATTTAATTAAAGAGTTCAATTAATTAATCTTAGATCATTGGAGCTTATAATCTGTAGGTCCATAAAGTCCCCTTGCTAGCTCACCACGGACTAACAAAGATCAACTATGTTGAAAGAAAAATTTGAAATGTTCAAATTTATGAGGGAAAATATTATTTGTATTGGATACAATTACATGATTTATTATAAAGTTTATTTGAATAAGATTCAAACTATAACTTTATAATATGATTCAAATAATTAATTATTTATTTGGATGAAATCTATATAAATAAATAGAGGAAGAATTAATTAATTAAGTTGAATTAGATTCAAATAATTGATTATTTAATTTGGATGAGATTCAAATTAAAGATTCTGCAGAAAATAAATATTTAAATAAGATTTAAATATTTTAAATCATTTAATATGAGATATTATTTGGATAATTATTTATTAATATTGGATATTATGAAATATTTAATTTAAAGTCTAGGGGTTATCCTAATAGGATTAGGAGTAACTGTTGCGTTTCTAAGGTGTTATAATTTAAGTACAAAGTATGCGTCAAGAATTACTCAAGTATGTTCATTAATTAGCAAGTCTTCCTATAAAAATCTAACTATAAGCTTCTATAGGTTTTCTGGTGAGTCCAAAGTCGAACACAGGGATTTGAAATAAATTAGGAGTAACTGTTGCGTTTCTAAGGTGTTATAATTTAAGTACAAAGTATGCGTTGAGACTAAATACATGATCTATGCTGTGACTGTACAGGTATTATGTCCAAAGGGTATGCGTCTAAGTCTATACATAAAGAATAAATGCAATGTCCAACAATTAACATGGTAAGATGAACGTGGAGAATGTTAGTCAAATGTCATTTACAGTCAGATAGCATGTGTTGAGAATGATGATCGAACGATGCGATACAATAGAGTTAATGCAATAGTTAGTTGTTACTTAAGCATATCTAAGTGTATTTATATACCTACAAACTTTGGGTTTGAGAAACCATATTTCGATGTTTCGACGCCACATTAATTTTATCTCTAAGACGCATGGTAAGTTTGTTTTGGCAAAGATGAACTACATCTTTGAAATTCATCTAGTCTTGATTAATGCTAAAGATTAACCCTCTACTCTCTCGAGCTAGACAGTCGTGTTTGTTTAACTTGTTTGTCTAACAAATCTATGCAAGCTAATGATATGCATTATTCAAGATTTAAACATACTATTGCTTAAGAACAACTAACTTCTAACGTCTAACTCATTCAACATACAAACAACATGGTGTAAAGTATTAAATAGGGAGATGAGTGGAAGATAGTAGTCACTCAAACTTATATAAAAAAATAAATAATTTTCTCGAATGTCATTGACAAAACATAAGTAAAAAGGAGGGAAATGAATAAAGAATAGAAATGGAAGACGTCAAGCCGCCACTGCAATGTTTTGTTTCATGGAGGCTTGAGATGGTTGCTATCTGATACATGAATGGCATAGGATGAGGTTCTCACTCACTAGGAGATGACTCTGAAAATTCTCAGAATCCTTATCACAGAAGAGCTTGAAATGGAGGCTGGTTATGGTGAGGGAGAAGTTATACAGAGCTTTCACCTTTTGAACTTGTTTTCTCTCTCCTTTTTTGAGTTGAGAAGCTGTGGGCTATTTAGGCGTGAAGAATGTGAGCTCATAATGATCTAACACCACATTAATTTCCATGCCCTACTGCGCAGACTTTTCATGTCGTCAACCCATTGGTTATGCCATGTTTGATAACGTGTAATCCGTTCATATACTGACCTGACAACTACCGACAGCTACTGCCCAGCGTCTATATTTGCTTTTTTTTCTTCTCATTGTATGGTCTTGACACATGGGTTTCTACTTTTGTTCTTGCAACAACTTCTTCTCTAGTACTTGGGTTATTTGCTTCTTTTCTACTTAATCCTGCGTTAAGACAAAAAAGCTCGTATTTTCTCAGATATATTCTTTTGTAAACGAGGCCAACGCATGGTAATATATATTACACAATTCAACTCCCAAAATCATGTGTTTAGCCCTAAAGTTACTCTAATTATTCCAAATAGTGAATATAATAACTTGTATTTCTACAAGTTATCAGTAACCCATAGAGTTCTATAAATAGGGCCCTTGGGAGCCCACATAGAACACACACTTTCTACAAAAATAATCTTTACAATTACTCTAAAAATCTTCCTCTAGAAATTCTCTTAATTTTCTTAGATAAATTCTAAGAAACTTCTTCTTCCTGTTCCCTTTATTCTTTCAAGAAGTGGTTCTCACAAACCGGATCCTTACCAGAGTCATAACAAGGAAGATATCTTGGAAAAAGAAGACTACAAACCAAGGTAGAAGCATAAAAAGAGAAAGGAAAAGTCGAAATGGGGGAAGAAGTCTAGTGCTAGTTCTTAGTGAAACTTATTTATCTCACTCTCGATTTTTAGTGGTTTCTTTGGAAAGAAAGACAAAACTTTCCTTTCTTTTTTTTTTTTTTCTTTTTTTATCTCTTTGACAAATTTCATTTTTGCCAGAGAGATTCTTTTTGAAAGATGCTCCCGTCTCGTCTCAATCATTCAAAAAAAGAAAGAATCTAAATAAAGGCGCATACGCGCCCCATTACTACTTAGACGAGACTCATTACTTCCCACTAGGCGAGAGGTGCACCTACCCACTCGTCAATCACGGTGTTCGATTGACTTGCACTGATAGGCCCCTATTGTATTGGAATTAGGCGCCCATCTGTTTACTGTTGTCAACTAATCTCTTCAATGTTCAACGACTCAATGTTAGAACATTTCTGCGAATGATGTTCTGATTTAAGTGGTCCTATTCTGTGTCTCGTGCTAGGAAGCATTACTCTTCTTTGCATTTCAAATTCAAGAATACGATCGATACGATTGATTGGTCTATGTGCCTCTCTTATTACTTTTTTGTATCCCCCTGTTCCTCGGATACAATTCGATCCTTCTACGGCCAAATCTCAATTTGTGGAAAGCCTTTGATGGCTTCCTTATGAAAACATCAATTTTCATTTGGGTATAAACGATATCTCTTTATTCTTCGTGATATTGACCACATTTCTAATCTCTATTTGCATTTTAGTGGGTTGGTCTAGTATGAAAAGTTATGGGAAAGCGTAGATTACAACATCTCTAATTCGTGAATTTCTAATGATCGTCGTGTTTCGCATGCTGGATCCTCTACTATTCTATGTTCTTCCCGAAAGCGTGCTAATCCCTATGTTGTGCCGAGCTAAGCATCTTTTATTCGTTGGAATCAAGCTTTTCTTCTACAGCTTTGTGCAGTAAACCCCCTACGGGTGATCATCCGTTGTCATAAAGTAGTCCCCGCAAAGCTTTCAGGAATAGTCTTGTGTGTAAGCATAGCATTTCTAGTCAAACCCGCCCAACCCAACTAAGAAGAACCAAACCTGACAGACACATCTTTTTCCTTTTGGGAGGGTACTCAAGTAGTGGGTACCTCGTAAGACCTCGACTCGCCTACTCGGGTCTTGTATGAATATTCAGGAAGGGGTGCTCCTAGGTGTGTGTAGGGGTTGTGTTTGTTCGTGAGAATGGATTCCTCGTCAAGTCAGTTTGGCGGGTGTGGACACACTTGCGCGAATTCGGGTAACGGCTACAAGGGAGAAAGAGAAGCTAACTGTACCCGACCAGGGATGGAAAATCATCTGGGTCTTTTATTGTGAAACAAAGAAGCCGCCCCACCACAGCTGGCGGGTTGGTTCCTCTGTTGTCGTCAGGGAGCTCTTGGTGAGGAGACCTTAAGATAAGTTACTAAAATAAACGGGAGGGGAGGATCGACTTGTTCAGTAAAATTCCAAAAAAAAAACTGTTGGCAGCTGGTGGAGACATTTGTTTTGGCCTCCTTCAAAAGGAAATGCGGCCTGGGTGAAGCTTGGCAGAGAGTTCGAGAATAAGGTAGGGTCCTGCCCTTAAGATGAAGATAAGATTCAAGTTCCAAACCTTTATGCATGTACCCCCGTACAAGTGCTGCGTACAAGTTCCGGCCAGGATAATTGGGAAAGATTTAAACAAATTTGAACCGCTCACATCACAGTAGTAGTAGCGTAAAGGCTGTAAGTTGGGCAGCGGTCATAACATAAGGCTATTACTTTCACATCTCTTTCTATCTTTAGATACCTAGAAAGAGAGATCCACTGCGTAAGCAACCCGACTGTGCCTTACATGTACTCTACAGGCCGCACTCCATCTTTCTTCCCAACGAGCCCATTTTTCTTTTGATTTGGAAGATGGGTGTTGCATTTGAAAGGCATGGTTTTCAGTATGTCTCTAGGTAGGGCCTCACTAGTCTGGCTAGCTAGTGAGCGGTCTTTCAGGCGAAAAGCGGGCATCTTCTGCAATGCAAGCTGCATTGTTCTCAACTATCCGAGAAGCAAAAGATTCAAGAGTCCAGGCTGAAAATACATGCATAGGTAGTGGTCTAATGACAAGGACCGATGACAGAAGCTCGGGGCGGAGCTGTATGATGCGGAAGTCTCACGTACGGTTCCTTAAGAAGGGAGTGGTTACCTACTGGAGCTTCGACCAACTACCATCGGTCAATTCAGCTTTGGGGCCACCCCTTACTCTACCATTATTATAGAGGTATGGGGTTCAAGACAAAGAAAGATCAAGGCAGCATATCAGTTTTTCCTTTATACTTTACTGGGATACGTTTTTATGCTAATAGCTATTCTGTTGATTCTTCTCCAAACAGGAATCACCAATTTACAAATATCATTAACCACATACTTTAGTGAGTGGCACCAAATATTTCTATGGATTGCTTCTTTCGCCTCTTCTGCCGTCAAATTGCCTATGGTACTAGTTCATATTTGGTTACCCGAAGCTCATGTAGAGGCACCTACGGCAGGATCCGTCATAGTGGCAGGAATTCTTTTAAAATTGGGAACCCATGGGTTTTTAAGATTTTTAATACCCATGTTTCCCAAAGCAACACTTTATGCCACTCCTTTCATTTATACTCTAAGCGCGATTGCTATAAAAATTTCCTCTAAGTCTCTATAACAAATTTTCTCGACTTTTCCTCTCTCCCTTGGGAGTCCTTATAGAATACACACTCTCTACAAGAATAATCTCTACAATTACTCTAAAAATGTTCCTCTAGAAATTCTCTCAATTTTCTTAGAAAAATTCTAAGAAAATTCTTCTTCTCGTTCCCTTTATTCTTTCA
This sequence comes from Citrullus colocynthis, assembly GCA_031780015.1. Lineage (NCBI taxonomy): Eukaryota > Viridiplantae > Streptophyta > Magnoliopsida > Cucurbitales > Cucurbitaceae > Citrullus > Citrullus colocynthis. The sequence goes on along the minus strand of QLSR01000593.1, from coordinate 8,100 downwards.
AGAAGCAGTTCCCACAAATCGGATCCTTGCTAGAGCCATAGCAAGGAAGATCTCTTGAAAAAAAAAAGACTACAAGGAGAAGGCTATCGGTTCAAAGGAAGATTTTGCTGAAATTATAGATCAACAAAGATATGTTGCTTAACCTTTTCTTAATTATTTGTATTTTTAATTCTTTCAAGAAATCAAAGAACGTGATCACACGCTTCCGCCAAGATTCAATTCTCTTAAAAAAGGTACTACAAGAAGTTGAGGAAGAGATGAACACATATATGCCAAAAGAGAAAGTGGTAGAGCAATCATTGAATAGAGGGCTCGCTACTACATTTGGGTATGATGAAATGAGACAAAGGTTTGAGCGAATTGAGAAAATCCAAGGATTGTTGACCAAAAGAATTGAGAAGAAATTTGAAGAAATGAAGATTGATCGAGAAATTAGGATGACAAAGAAAATAGATAACTTACTGAAAACATTAAAGATAATGATTGACTACATGAAGAGTATACCAATTGGTGCATCACATGCGGTAGCAAGTAATCTGCATATGGTACGTAACCAAGCTACACTTTATTTTTTTTTTATTTCCTAATTCAAATCTTTTATATGCATTATATAAAAACAGACAGCATTCGACTTCGAAAAAGAATTTGATGAAATTGAAAAGTAACAGGAGGATAAGGAAGAAGAACCAGAAATGGTTGATGGTTCTAATGCTCACAGAATAATTAGAAGGAAAGATGATGACCAAGATGAAGAAGGACAAGGAAAGCAAGACCCACAATTCAAAATACCACAGTCTATACACAAGGAATCAAGAGAAGGAAACAAAACAAAAGAGCTAGTGAGAAGAGAAACTAAGGAAACAAAATGCAAGGTAGTATAATATAAGTGTATTACAAATTATATTATTTCATTCACAAATACATGGAAGTTGAATTATGAAGTTAATTGTGATAGGATACTAAAAATGCAAATGAAGTAATCAATGAAATCATTTGATCAATAGACAAAAAAGAGATTTGTGAGAAGCTTGAAAGATCGAATAAGGGAAAAGCAATAAAATTGATATGTAAGTGATAAAGTATAAAATAATTAATTACTAAACAATTTTTTAATCTTCATAATAACTATATTATTCACATTTTTTTTTTACATATTCATAGAATGAGACTCCAACAACTTCGATAAAAAGAAAAATACTACAAAAAGTAAGGCCATCATGGTGCACAAATCAACACTCAAAACCAAAAACTCAAGAGATACAATACTTAAAAAAAAATATATCATTTTAAATCCTTAAAGGTCTAAATAACTAACAAATGATATTTATTTATTGCATGACAAATAAAAGGTCAAACGAAAGTTGGACATGACTGATAAGTTGTACAATATTGACGAGAATAATCCTGCTACAAGAGTTATACTCAAACACGTAAGTACAAATGGTCTTATAAATTTAATAAGTAGTACCTTTTATTCAGTACCATTTATTCATTACTCGTCATTTAACCAATGTTGTTAGTTAAACACAACTAAAGCATAGTTGACTATGATAGCAATCTAAGAAGAAGAAAGAAGAGCCAAACAAAGGGAAACAAAAAGACAAATGACACAAATTAATGATGCAAAGCCACCACTGACAGGGATATAGATAGATGCAACAAGAGGAATAATATGAACACCCAAGAAAAGGGATCAAAAGACCCCTTTGGATGGACTATCATTTGACTTGCACTTGAGCCAAGCATGAAGGTGTTGGTTAATGATGATGTGGTCTTTTAAACTTTATATTTCTATTATGCTTTCAGATTTAAGTGCTTTATGAACCTTGATTTAGGAAAGTACTTAGTTTTGAGTTTATTGTTAGTGTTTTGAAAACCTTGATATTTTTGTTTTTGGTCTATTTCTATTTGGAAAGCTTGAATGTTTTAGAATGTTTTGGAAAACTTGTATGTTTAGACTTGAAAGGATCCCCTTTATTATTCTCATAGACATTATATTTTGTCTTTATATATTATTCTAATAGACATTGTTTCTTTTTTATAAATGAATTATCTTATATATTGATGTATGATCAAATTATTTTATGAAAAACGAACCTAGGAAAAATATCATATATTAAATGGTTCATAACTCTAATCAATCGACTAATGGTTATATAAATATTTAACATACAACGTATTTGTAAAATCAACATGTTTTTTTTTTTTTTTACAATGAATTCGTGTTACATAAAAAATAACTACACTATAATTTTCAGATGTGGTCTCTAATGGATCTAAAACTAATAAATCCAATATATTAAATTGCCAAAATAAAATAGTCATGCTATCAAATACTTAACATACTTTGAATTTGTAATTTAACGTGCATTTGCATTTTTTCGATTGAATATTAATACATACCTTAGATAACACCGGACACGCCATACTTCTAAAATGGGCAACACATAGCACTAAAAGTGAAGGCCCAAAGTAGTGAACCACCAACCTAATATAGTAATGTTTAACGTCAAATTAAAGGGACAATATTATTCCTTGGATGTATATACACATTAGTATAATTATAAGCAACAGTAAGATAAATGACCGAAATGTAATATTAAACTCAAACCATGTTTCCTATAATCAAAGCCAAAAAGTTTACACAGTAAAGAAAATTTTCCTAAAACTAAACAACGATAATTGTTTGGAAAAAAGAAATAAAGTGTAACAAAATCATAAGACTACAATTGAAAACAATCCAAAAAAACAACTAATATAAATATTCAATGACATATCGGATCCTTACAAGACCTACAATTATCACTACTAGAATTTTGGCCTTTCTTGATGGACGATATTTTTGCTTTCTTGATGGTCATGAAAACAAACCATCAAGAAAACCACAATTTGGATGTTTTAAAATTATTATTTATTTAAAATTATATTTCTTGATGGTCTTAGAACATCAAGAAAGGTTTATATTTTTCTTGATGTGCATGTACATCAAGAAAAATATTTTTCTTGATTGCAAAGTATGTACGGACAATACCAAATAATGAATTCCCGGTTTTTGGATTCGTTGATGGGCAAAAACCATCAAGAAATGTCTTTCTTGATGGTCACTGCCCATCAAGAAAAGAGATAAGTTTTTGGATTCATTGATGGTCAAAAACCATCAAGAAAATGCAACCCTTTCTTGATAGTCATTCATCGGCCATCAAGAAAAAGTCTTATGCCGTTATGTTTTAGAAATTAAAAACTTTTCTTCTAAAATACAGTTAGCAACAAGATTAGAAAGACAAACGAAAAAACCCAAAAATAAATTCTAGGAAAAGTATTTCTTGATGGTCACTAATTGGCCATCAAGAAAAAACCCAAAAAATAAATTCTAGGAAAAGCCTTTCTTGATGGTCACTAATTGGCCATCAAGAAAAAAACTCAATAAATAAATTCTATTATAAGTCTTTCTTGATGGTCACTAATTAGCCATCAAGAAAAAAACTCAATAAATAAATTCTATTATAAGCTTTTCTTGATGGTCACTAATTGGCCATCAAGAAAAAAACTCAATAAATAAATTCTATTATTAGCCTTTCTTGATGGTCACTAATTGGCCATCAAGAAAAAACCCAAAAAATAATTTCTAGGTAAAGCCTTTCTTGATGGTCACTAATTGGCCATCAAGAAAAAGACTCAATAAATAAATTCTATTATAAGCCTTTCTTGATGGTCACTAATTGGCCATCAAGAAAAAACACTACACCTTCTTGGTACATCTTTCCTTGATGGGCATTGCCCATCAAGAAATATTTCATATTAAAACCCCATTTACATTAGGGTTTGGAAACTCATTGCATTAGTCAGCCGCCGCTCTCCAACCATCTACTTTGAGTTCGCCGTCGCCGGAAGAATCGACCACATCACACAGTCACCGAATCGACCACATCGCCGGAAGAATCGCCGTCGCCGTCACCGCATCACACAGTCGCCACCTCGTGCAAACCTATCCGCCGCCGTTTGTGTAGATCCACCGTCACACAGCCGCCGCCACTCGCGCAGACAGCCGCGTCGTGCAGATCCGTCCCGCCGCCGTCGTGGTGTAGCTTCGGTCCCACCGCCGTCGTCGTGCAAGTCCGTCTTCGCCGCCGTTTGCGTAGATCCATCTTCTTCGCCGCCGTTTGCGTAGATCCATCTTCTTCGCCGCCGTTTGCGTAGATCCATCTTCTTCTCCGCCGTTGCGTAGATCCATCTTCTTCGCCGCCGTTTGCGTAGATCCATCTTCTTCGCCGCCGTTTGCGTAGATCCATCTTCTTCGCCGCCGTTTGCGTAGATCCACTCGCGCAGACAGATCCGTCCCCACCGCCGTCGTGGTGCAGCTTCGATCCCACCGCCGTCGTCGTGCAAGTCGGTCTCCGCCGCAGCGTCGTGCAAGTTCGTCTCGGCCGCCGCTTCGTGCAATTTCATCCCCGCCGCCGGATTGTGCAAATCCGTCCCCGCCGCCGTCGTGGTACAGTTTCGGTCCCGCCGCCGTCGTTGTGCACTTTCATCCCTGCCGCCGCGTCGTGCAAGAACTTCTGCCGCCTCGTGCATACCCTTCCGCCGCCTCCTCCGCATATCCTTTCTCGCCGCCGCCGGTTCGTGGTAGTTTCTGGGTTCGCTAGTTTTTGGTAGCAGTCGGTGTTCGTTCGCTATTCGTCATCCGGTGCTTGTGAGTATTAAATTTTTGTTATTATCACTATGAATTCTATATTTTTGCATTTTAGTTTTGGTATTTGGTTGCTGTAAGATTTAGGTTTAATTTTCTTGTAAGCTAATAAAATTAATAACTATTCAAACACAATTAAGAATCTTTTGTTTATGTTTTTTTAGAGTATAGTGATGACAAACCAAAAATAGTTTTCTAAGTTATTAGTGAGCGTATAAATAATTCACTAAACTCAACTATCTACCAAGGTATAAAAAGAGGTGTGTGTTTGGAAAACGTGATGAAATGGGAGGTTAACTAGATGAGAATTAGGAACCCTTAAATTTGAGTAAGTTTTGAAATAAAATTTTTTTCAATCAATTGAGTCTGATTATCTATATTTTCTGGGTATAATGTATTATGTTAATTACTATAAGGTGGATGACTATCCTGCAGCTATGGTAGTCACTTATATGATGTGTTATAATTTTAGTTAAGTTAAATGTGTACTCCATTATATTTCATTTTCTATAAGGTGGATGACTATCCTGCAGCTATGGTAGTCACTTATATGATGTGTTATAATTTTAGTTAAGTTAAATGTGTATTCCATTATATTTCATTTTCTTATGTGTCCTTATTGTCTCATTAGTATAATATGATATGACTTATTCACTTCATTTGCTCAGGTTTTAACATAATGGATAAAACATGGATGAAAAAAGATAGATTATCTAACGAATACGAAGAAGGCGTTGATAGTTTTATTGAGTTTGCTCAAATACATTTGAGTGGTAAAACTTTTATACGATGTCCATGTGTTAGGTGTGGAAATTGCAAGATATTGAACACTAAAGAAGTGAAGAACCACTTATTAATATATGGTATTGACATAAGATATGATAATTGGATATGGCATGGAGAAAGTCTTGTTAGGTATTCTCCATCGAATATGATACCAAAATCAGACAAAAACCTTGACAAACAAGTGTTTAACGATGATTTTGATGACAACATCGTTGAGATGGTTGAAGCAACCTAACAACATAGTGTTGATGATCCCAGACAATTTAATAAGTTGCTTGCAGATGCTAAGAAACCTCTGTATCCTGGGTGTGAAAAATTGACTAAGTTGGGTACATTAGTCAAATTGTATCACTTGAAAGCAAAATTTGAGTGGAGCGATACTAGCTTTACAGAACTGTTAACATTGTTGAAAAGTATATTACCCGAAAATAACGAATTGCCAAAATCTACGTATGAGGCAAAAAAAATTTTAGTTACTCTAGGAATGTCCTATGAAAAGATTCATGCATGTCCCAACGATTGTTGCCTATACAGAAAAGAGTTTGCTGATGCATCTAATTGTCCTCATTGTAACGAGTCAAGGTGGAAGAAGTGTAAGAACTCTTCTGAAGTGAAAAAAGGAGTGCCTGCTAAGGTTGTATGGTATTTTCCACCAATACCACGATTTCAAAGAATGTTCAATAGTCCGATACATTCAAAGAACCTAACATGGCATGCTAATGAAAGATTGGTTGATGGAAACCTACGCCATCCAGCTGACTCTTCATCTTGGAAATTGGTCGATCATTTATGGCCTAAGTTTGGAAATGAAGAGAGGAACCTTCGCCTTACTTTATCAACTGATGGGATAAATCCTCATAGCGAGATGAATAGTAAGTATAGTTGTTGGCCTGTGATTTTGACAACATATAATCTCCCACCCTGGTTATGTATGAGACGCAAATTTATGATGTTAACCATGCTAATTTCTGGGCCAAAGCAACCGGGGTACAACATAGACGTGTATTTGGCCCCTTTAATAGATGATTTGAAAATTCTTTGGAATGATGGTGTACCATGTTATGATGGGTATCGACGTGAAGTTTTCACATTAAAGGCAGTATTGTTGTGGACTATTAATGATTTTCCTGCATATGGTAATTTAGCGGGTTGCACAGTTAAAGGGTATTGTGCGTGTCCAATATGCGGTGAAAACACATCTGCCATACATTTAAAATTTGGAAAAAAGATGGCATATCTTGGACATAGAAAATTTTTATCACCTGACCATCCGTTTCGAAAACAAAAGAAGGCATTCAATAATGAAAAAGAACTTGGGATGGCTCCACAACCGCTGTCTGGAGAAAGTATATTTGAAATGTTCATCAATAATAATTCTCTTTACGAGTTTGATTCGTCGAAAGATAAGAATCCGATAAGTTCTTTGCGCAGTTGTTGGAAAAAGATTTCTATATTTTTTGAACTTGAATATTGGAAAAAGCTGCACGTTTGACATTGTTTAGATGTTATGCACATTGAGAAGAATGTATGCATGAATTTGATTGGTACCTTGCTTGACATCCCTGGCAAGACAAAGGATGGATTGCAGACTCGTCGTGACTTGGAACAACTAGGAATTCGTCCTGAGTTGGCGCCAAAGGTCGTGGGGAGAAGGATATACATACCTCCTGCTTGTTACACGTTATCCAAAAATGAGAAACGGGTTGTTTGTGATTCATTGTCAAAAATGAAAGTTCCTGAAGGGTATTCTTCTAACATACAAAGTCTTGTATCAATTGACACTTTAAAAGTGACAGGGTTAAAGTCCCATGATTGTCACGTGCTCATGCAACAATTGCTTTCTGTTGCACTTCGCGGTGTACTACCTAAGCACGTGAGAAATGCTATCACACGATTGTGTTCTTTTTTTAACGCTATATGCAGTAAAGTGGTAGACATTACACATTTAAGCGTCTTGGAGCACGAGATTGCAGTGATATTGTGTCTGTTTGAAAAATACTTTCCTCCGTCGTTCTTCACCATAATGATGCATTTAACTGTACATCTAGTCAGAGAAGTTCGTCTTTGTGGCCCGGTATATCTTCGATGGATGTATCCCTTCGAACGTTACACGAAAGTTCTTAAGGGATATGTTCGAAATCGAAATCGACCGGAGGGTTGTATTGCTGAAGGGTATATTGTTGAGGAAGCTGTAGAATTTTGTACATATTTTTTACACGATAGGATGCCAATTGGACTTGGAAAGGCAATCGACCGAGGTCAGATCGATGAAGTAGGACGACCTTCATCTGCAGCTTCACACATGAATCCCGAAAAAGAACAACTAATGCAGGCTCATTTGTATGTTTTGGAAAATACAGATGACGTACAACCTTACATAGAGTATGTTGACTTAATCTTAAGCTCATGTTTTTTATCATGTTGCCAATAATTTGATATTTATAACATCTGTGATAATTATATGTCATTTTAGGAAACATATGAACCATTTGAGAAAATTTATCCATCAAAGTCAAGAAACCAAAAGTGGCTACAAGATGAGCATAATCGAACGTTCATTTCTTGGATTCGTGATCATGTATGCTTCGAAGGACGATGGCTATTGTATTTTGATTACATATTTTTAC
>QLSR01000591.1:496627-534483 GCA_031780015.1 Citrullus colocynthis | reverse complement strand
TAAAGGAAAAAAAAAAAAAAAAAGGAAGAAGAAGAAGAAGAAGATATTTTCTGTTGATTGAAAAAAGGGAGTGGGGACTTGGGGCAATTAATAGCATATATGCTCCATAAATTTCGTTGAATGAAATGAAAGTTTCAACAAACACACTTAAAGAACATTGTTGCTCATTGGCCCGCTAAAGTACAAATTTATCCCAATGAAAATTAAATAACTCAACCCAAACTAACCAAAGGGTTAAAATATTCAACTTTTTTTCTCTTTATTAAGTAGATAAAAACATTTTTTAAAAAATTACAAATATAACAAAATTTATCAATGATAGACTTTATCACTAAATTGATATGGTCTATTTGCAGATATAGCAAAATCTAGAATTTGCTATATTTGCAAATATTTTGAACCTCATTGTTATGTTTGCAACTATCCCAATAAATAAATATAGAACACCACGATCTAATAATAGAGATACGTTTGAATGGACAATATAATCACGTCATTTGTCCCAATTCAAATATTTAGCTTGCAATTGTTACACGATGAAGTGGTATGCCCTTTTATGTTTGAGGATTTAAACCATATATAGGAGCATTTCAAGATTTAAATAGTAGAGATATATTTGAACGGACAATCACGATATTCACTCTACTACAATTATTTAGGTCGAAGTGGTTACGCGAAGATTACAAAGTGATATATCCTTACATATACGTATATGGGGACCATAGGTATGATACATCATGATTTAATGATGGGAATATGTTTAAACGAACAATAACATCATTTATCCAAATAAATATTTATAACTAAAGAACAAGCAACAATACAAAGGATTGAACATAAGACCTCCCTACTCGGTGATTTAGCTTGAATAAAAAGAAAGAGTCATAAAATCCAGGTGTGATGAGGGGGTGAGAAAAGAGAATAGAAATAGAGGATGTGTAGGTGTACGGAGGATATATATATGAAAAAAAGAAATGTAAATGTAAACCTAAATATAGGTTTTTATTTCTTTTGTTACACAGCTCAGGCATTAGGTACATGTCGTCGGGTACGGGCCCTGTACAACTGTGGGTGAAAGTGTCAACTCAACACAACACTCCAATTTTTTATTTTTTTATTTTTATTTTTATAATTTTTAACCCTTCCTTTTATTTTATTTTATTTATTATTATTATTATTATTATTTTTTTTTTTTTTGGCTCTTTGACTCGGTATTGTCTTGTGTTGTGTGTGACTTGTGTATATCCAATTTTGGTCAAAAATCAAATTTTAAATATTTATCTGCCAGCTCATCAATCTTTTTCTTTTATAAAAAAACTGTACCATGCCATGCATTGTACCCTACTAAACTTACAAATACATAAATGTCTTCGATTACAAATTTACTCCAAATAGTTTAAACAACTATTTCCTCCATTTCTCCTTATAATTTAGGAATTATAAAACTATGTCGACTAATTTGTAATGTAATCATATAAATCACAAATGTATTCATTCGTTTATTTCATGTGAACAAACCTACATATACATATGTATTGAGATGTGTGTAAGGGAGTGCATAAGAATGTGTTTGACATGCAATTCTCTTGATGATTTTATTCGCTAAGGAGTGAAATTTTAATCTATTGAGTCATTACATACTTATTTTCTTTCCATAAAAAGCTCAAGTTTGCAATTGAAATACAAGCATATAAACTAAAGAGTACTTCTATTTCTCTATGTAATCCTATCATAAGTCATTACAAGTTCAAGTTTTTAGATCGTTTCCTCTAAAAGTTTCAACTTCTCTATGAAAAAATTGACATCGCTAAATATATGAAATCAAGTCATGTTTAGCTCATCATAAGCAAAGTAGGGTAGATGAATGAATTGATATCGTATTTAAAAGAAAAAAACAAGAGATTATGTAACTATGGAAAAGTATTGTTAAGAATAAAGTTTTTAAAAACCTTATAACTTCTGTCAATACCAAAAGAGATATTTAAAGATTGGGGGTGGGGGACCAAATAGGATGTTAGATGGTATTTAGTTGAGTACAATATATATATAGCTAGCAGTAGCACCCAACCCCATATCTCATTTATGATCATATCACTCTATTATTTGGTCTTCCTTTTTGACGGTGCAAACACTCTCCACACACTACCAAACTCACTCATACACAATTTTCCTACTACCCTCCTCCCTACTCTTTCCATCACTTCAATTTCATACCCAAATTTAAATAACAATACGAACAATAACATATTTTATTGTCCACACTTTTCTTTCAGTTTCATACAAAAGACTTCATACCATTAGAGATACTTGTCTTCCCTTAAAACTCCATGATCATCCCCTTATCTAGTTAATGCGGGATTTTGATTGCATTCCCAATAAACAAAAACAAGCTTTTAAAAACTCTATATATATTTTTTAGTTTGGCGTTTGAAAATCAAAGCAAGAAATTTAGAGCCGAAAGAAGTATTTATAGACTTAATGTCAAACAAGGTGCAAACGATTACCAAAGTATGGCTATAATTTTCAAATTTTAGTTTGATTTTTAAAAACGATGTTTAAAAAGTAGGTAATAGGTAAGAATGTAGTGATTGTAAATTTGATTTTGAAAAAATGAAAAATAAAAAGGCAAAATAGTTACTAAAAGGAATTTCAAAGAACATCACGAGGATACGATATATATTAAAGAAAAAAAATGAAAAAAGAACGGATACCGTTACCAAAAGATAAAAACTTGAAAGCTGGCCAAATTTGAATTGTTAATTCCAAGTGTTTTTATCCCCCTTTATTTTGTGTTGGTGTTGGTGGTTAAAAAAAAAAAAAAAAAAAAAGTGCTTTAAAAGCAAAACCTGTCCCCTTTATTTTGGAATTTAAGTGGAGGGCTGCTTTTTGTTTGAAGGGAAGTTAATTTGTTTTGTTTTGGAGGGAAGGGGACATTTATAAATTCTTTGGAATTTAAAAATAATGAAATAATTGAATATTTTTGCAATAACCGCAATGTTAAATAATGATATATGCATTATTAGTAGTGTGGAATAAATAAATGGGTGGCTGATTCATTTAATTTTGTCTATGTCCTAAATGTGAGAATGACAATATACGTGGCCACCCTCCTAATAGACAATATCAGATTAAATTAATTTTTCTCCTCCAAACCAATTTAATTTTTTACTTAAAATAAAAGATGGGTTAAAATAAAAATGAAGAAGCTTATTTAATTGTCTATCAAATTCAAGGAATGTTCCTTCCTCCACGATTATATTTTTTCCAAAATAAAAAAAATAAAAAAAAAAAAAAGAGGCGAAGATGAAATAGAACGCACGCGCGCATTTCCCGAAGTCAGTGCCGCACGTACGTAACTCTTCACTCTCTTTGCTATATAAACTCCCCCGCCACTTCCTTCTTCTTCATCTCTTCATTTTCCATTTTCACCTTCTCCAATTTCTCTCTAACTTTGATCATTTCCACTTCCATTTTCCTCTAATTAATAATCTTAATTCATTCTTGAGTTTGATTTTGCTGATTTGATTTGTGGAAGATGGCTGCTGTCACCTCATTTCCTCAGATTAACGATATCGAGTCGGTGAGCTTCGATGTTGATAAACTTACTTATGAGATCTTCTCCATTCTGGAAAATCAGTTTCTATTTGGCTGCGATGATTCAAATCCGAAGCTACATGTCGCCGCTCAGGCTCAGGTGGATGCCAATGCCTTGAAATCTGGAAAGCAGAACTCAGGAAAGGTCAGGATTTTGAGTATTGATGGTGGAGGCTCCACCGATGGAATTCTTGCCGCTAAGTCACTTGCGTATCTTGAGGATTTTCTCCGTCGGAAGTCGGGAAAGCCTGATGCGCGCATTTCCGACTATTTTGATGTGGTTGCTGGTTCTGGAGCGGGAGGCATTCTCGCGGCGTTGCTGTTTACAAGGGGGAAAGACGGTTGTCCTCTGTTTACGGCGGATGGAGCTTTGAGTTTTCTGATTAAGAACCGTCGGGAGATTTTCCGGTCATCGGATGGAGGAATTTTCCGACGAGTGTTCCGCCCGTCGAAGGTGGAGAAGTTGTTTCGGAAGACGTTTGGAGAGTGCACGTTGAAGGACACGTTGAAATCGGTTTTGATACCGTGCTACGATCTCTCCACGCGAGCGCCATTCCTGTTTTCTCGTGCCGACGCTCACGAAATGGACGGTTACGATTTCAAGATTCGCGACGTTTGTATTGCGACGTCTGCAGAACCGACGGTCTCCGGAGCCGTCGAAATGTCGTCCGTCGACAAGCGAACGAAAATCTCCGCCGTCGACGGCGGCATAGCGATGAACAACCCGACGGCCGCCGCTATTACTCATGTGTTGAACAATAAACAAGAATTTCCGTTCTGCAACACCGTCGAAGATCTCCTAGTAGTATCTCTCGGAAACGGAGAGTCAGATTTCGGCGCTGTAAACCTAAATTCATCGCCGGCCTCGTTCACAAGGATTGCGGGAGAGGGAGCTTCCGACGTGGTAAATTACCTAATCTTGCCCCTTATTTAAAATTCAATGAATTGATTCACTTAAAAAATGGTTAAAAGATAAACAAATCCGAAGTACAAATCTTACTATTGAATTGATATTGATAGATTTGTCGGTTGAGGAAGAGAATAGCAAAGAGATTCGGCATTTAATTTTGAGCATACAACATTTAAAAAGAGGCCGTATTTAGACAGCTTTATTGCATGACAAATCAGCTTCCTCCAACCCCTTTCTTTTATATATATATATATATATATATATATATATATATTTCATAATTATAGTGAGCTTATTTTATTTCCAAATGGAATTTCAAATTATAATATTTGGCAACCAACAAGAGAATCTTAATTTGTTAGCACAAAACACGTAGAGAAAGAAATGGGGTTAATTCATTTAATGGGTTGGTGAGCTAATTATTTTGTGCTTTCTTTTTTTTATTCTATAGGTTGATCAAGCTGTTTCTATGGCATTTGGTCCGCACAGGACAACCAATTATATCCGTATTCAGGTATTCAACTTAAATTCCTTCTTTCAATTTCCTTTTTAAGCTTATACAACTGAAAAAGAAAAAGAGTAATACTTAGCTGCTAGAGTTATTTTTTCAATTGCCTAGTTAGCAGCCAAGTATTACTCTATTGAGAAAAAGTTAAAAACAGATAAGTTTTGAAGAATTGGTCCTCCATTGATTCTAAGTAACAAGGGAATTTGCTTTATGTTCTCAGGGAAATGGGATTGTAGGGAAGAGCAAGTATGGTGGTGGGGGTTTGGAGAAGGGAAAAAGAGGGCAAAAGAGCATAAACATATTGGAAAAAGCAGATGAAATGTTAACCCAGAAGAACATAGAAGCTGTTTTATTCAAAGGAAAGAAGATGATTGAGAACACAAATTTGGAGAAACTGGAGGCTTTTGCTGGAGAGGTAATCAAAGAACAAGAGAGGCGAAAAACCAGCATTCTCCCCACTGTGTTGTTGAAGCAGGCATTTCCATCTCCAAGAACATCCTCTGCTTCAGCCACCACACTCTCCACTATTTCCTCCTGCTAATCATTTCAACCAAACCCAAACACTTTGAATTTGGAGGTTAGTTCAGTTTTTATAATTAAGNTTTTTTTTTTTTTTTTTTTTTTTTTTTTGAATCCTTTTGGGGTGTGGTTGTTGATTAATTACTACTAGACATTTGCAAATATGAGGGCTCTCCAAATGCCCATTGTATAGTTTACGAGATATAAGAAAACTGAGAGTTTTCTAATTTATTTTTTCATTTATTTTATGGGAATTAAGAGTGTGATTTTAGAAAGAGAGAGAGAGAGAGGTTTGAGTTTTGTGTAATTTTACATAATATCCCATTAATTGGGTATTAACCTTTTCTTGTATTGTATTCAAAGTGTGATGATTTATTATGTTCCTAATCACTACAGGACAAAGGACATGGCGTCCTCTCAACACACTAAAAAAAAAAAAAAAAAAAAAAAGAAAAGAAAAAGACCCAAAGTTGTTATAGATGATAGTTTTTATTTAATGAAACATTATTAATTGCTCTTTCTTTTTCCCCTTAAATTTTTTCTTATTTAATTCAAAGTTCTAAAGTTTTCTATTTCATCTAATTAAATAATATATAAATAAAATTAAAAATTTGTCCACTAATAAATCACATCGGATTCAATCAATAAAAAACCAAAAAAATTGTTCAACCAAAAAAGCAAAGACTAAATTTTAAAATCCCTAAACCTAACTAAACAAGCACATATCCCTCCCAACATGATTAGAGGAACTACCACTCAAAGAAGATTCTGTTTAGTTTAAAATATCAGGTCGGAAATATTTGAGACCTCAATTTTAAGAAAATTTTAATAGAAATATTGATTTTGATAGATATTTATAGAAAAAATTAAAATAATAAATAAACATTTTATGATTTTTAAAAGTCTATTTTTTATGGAATGTTTACAATAGTGATATTTTGTTGCTTATTTTTATGTTTCATGAATTTTTCTACGATACAATGGAAATATCGATTCATCCTTTATGTCGAGGTTGAACTCATGGAAACATGAAAAAATCAATGGAAATATCGACATGTCGGTAGAAATTTAATACTATGATTATTCCTAACTAACCCAAAATATTCACAAAGATAGAAACTTAATTAAGGTGAGTATTTAGTCAAATTTAGAGTGGGTGGGGGTAAAGTTTTTTTTTTCCTTAAATTTCTTTGAGGATGAATTCAGAATGTTGATAATTTGATGTATTTTTGTGGATTTGGGATTGTATTGATTTCAAAGAAGGGGGGCTGCAGCTGTTGAACAGATATTGTACATTCAATTAATACAGAAATAAAAGCAATGTGGAAGGTTGGTGATGTTAGAACTTAGACCCCAAAATTAATTTAAAGTGGCTGAGAGGAGTTTGCTTTGCTTTGGCAAACTTTTTTACGGTCGGCTCTTCGCACTGCTATTTGACTTCATATCATTCAAGCCTAAAATTAAATTACACCTCTGTTTGAAACCAAAAAAAAAAAAAAAAAAAAAAGTCTAAAGTTTCAACTCCATCCATATCCAAGTTCTCCACATCCTTTTTCATGTAAACAGTTCGTTCTTGTTTTGAAAAAACTTTTTCATACTAGATACTAAGTGGAAATTGTGATCTCTAAAAAAAATAATAATAAAAAGTTGAGAAGCCCTATTTGAATAACTATCCATAAATGTTAAATAGTTCAAGAGAATCCCAAGAAGATATTGACTCAAGCACTCGATATAGGTGGATCCTTGCAAATCCTCAATGATGATGGGTATGTAGGAGGCTGACTTAGAAAGACTAAAGGAAAAGAAAGAAATGAAATCAGGATTTAAAATTAATGAATTGATGTCATGACACCTTTATAATTGATATAATAAACTCAATAAGGTTTCATTGATTACCTAATGGGAAACTAATGGTATAGACCAAAACCAATATCATTCAAAACTTTCAAGGTAAAAATGTAAAATCTAACCCAAATCTCAACGAATAGCATTATGTAACTTCAATAGATGTCTATGTTACACATGTTTAGAGAGTAGAGTTGTTAACATGAAATTAAAAGTCTAAGAACCAAAATCAAAACGAATGAGGAAAAAGAAGAATGAAAATTTTCAAACCATTTTCTCTACCTAAGAATGATGGATACTCGTGTATAAAAACCCAAAACTTTATGTTAGGTGGGACTTAACTTCAATCAAATTTATTTGTTGACATCCTTAAATCCTTAATGCATGATAAATTAAATTGAATTATTTGTGATTGCAACTAAATAGTAATCAGTACTGCATAATCATACACTTCGCTAAAGTCAAATTTGTAAAAGAAAAAATTGTTTTATTGAAGAGAAACAGCTTATAATTTTTTTTTTTTTTTTTTAAGAATCTAACGTATACACTTTGAATAAAGAAAATAATTTAGAAAAAGGAAGAGCAATAAGAGTTTTTTTTAATGAAAATTACAATTATATATGTGTCAGAAAAAGAATGAGCCCCCAGGGCCCAGTGGGTCCACCATGGCTGCACTAGTGTTCAAGAAAAAGTCATATCAAATTTGAATACTATAAGTTATCTTGTGATACGATAAAGGAGCATCTTAAAAATATTTAATCATGTACAGAAAAGATAAACTTTTTCGTTGCACTCAAAATGGGGGTAAAAAGCGGGCAATCCTAAATAATTGGTTATATTTAATGAATATTTACATTAAACTAGCAAAACTACCACCCACAAAGACATTGCTACAGTGTTGTATACAACATAATTGAACTAAGTAAATAAACAAATTGCTTAGTATTGAATTTAGATAAGCCTGATGCAGAACAATGTAGCATTTGATACGAATGCTATAAATATTGTTGTGGTCGATCTCGTTTCCAACTAAAAACATCAAAATATGATAATTCAAAAGAAGTCTTGCATTGCTACTGTATTTTACTTCTCAAGCAATTTTTCTGATGCAACCTACCAAATGTTAAATTGAGATGGTGCTTAAAAAGAATGACCAAACAAACCGATGGTCATCCATCGTTCTAACTCTTTGACAACATGCAAAAACCAAAAAAAAAGCTTCGCCCTCCATCTCTATCTATCCAAGGGATGGAAGGGCAGAGGCCTTATCAATTTAGCATCATATGACTAAGAACAGACGCTGGAAGTGAATTTTCATTTACGTTTAAAAGTATACGGCGGGAAAAATACAGCTTACCCTTACGCTGGGGTAATTTGATGAACATAAAAGAATAGCATTTGATGTGATTCCAAATATATATTTTAATGGAAGTGACTGCCATTGGTTTAATAGCAATTCTTCAAAACACAAATACAAAAGCTGGCGACTTAGAACGACCCGACATCCTAAAATTTCAATAAACTCGCGCCCTGAAAAATAAGCACCAGCAACCAATAAAAGATACACTATTCTCTACTACCGGCATCCACATTTTTGCTCTTCTATCGTACACGATAACGGTTTGTGTTCAGATGTTGAAATCTTGGTAGCTCTCATATCTTGTCTGCTTCACAGAGGTTCAATAGTTCCACTTTTAAGTCTTTCCATCCTGGCTTGAAGTCCAGATAGTGCTTTCTCGTCCATGGGAAGGACCCCAGTTTGAGCAGAATTCTCAACACCGATGTGTTCTGATGCTTGAGGCATTTGAGCAATCATTCCTGGGTGCAAATTGTCATTTACAGACATTAATGGCTTGCTTCCCGATTCATGGTTTCCAGCAGCCGCGGCTAATTGCATACTTTTCATCCTCTCTCTTATTGCATCAAGAGTGCCACTCGTTACTGAGTTTTCCAGGAAATTTCCCACTATCAGATCCCATAAGAAAACATTACAAAACAGAAGCACGACTCAAAAAATAGTGACATTGTTACCTCCGCTTATGTATTTGTCATTCCTTTGGTCTCCAAGTGAGTAATCAGGCGTGGGACCTCTTGAAGTAATAATCCTATTGTCTTCGGTATATGATGGTGGCAAAGTAAAGTTAGTCGGTTCAGGTTTCACATTCAGTGATTTTGCTTCAGTTAAAGAATTAGTATGTACAGGAGACAAGGGGGCAAAGTCGGGCGAAGAAGTCATGGAAGCTGGAGGAGGGGTTGACAATGGCAAACTTGAAGGTGTTCTTCCGGCTGCTGCATTCCTCTCCATCTGCAATGAAATTGAATTACATAAATGTAGTTTTGCTGCAATAACGAGGAACAATAATCTTTTCATGCCACCCACAATAGGAATTAAGAACAAAGTCAATGAACACATTGGCCAAAACTAAACCTGGGGGAAATTGTAATAAACATCTCTTCAAATATTCTGTTAATAAGACACAAACCTGGGCTAAACCATCTCTAATGTATGTACGAAATGCCTCGCTTGCATTTTGAAGCTGAGCAAATATATCAACCTGAGAAAAGCAAGAGATGAAGCTGAGCAAATCTATCAACCTGAGAAGACCAAAGGATAATTAATGTTCTCTAGATGTGTTATAGAGCCTGTTATGGTGGCATTTCCTCTGAATAAAAATCTTACCTTTTCTCTGTTCACGCACACATCCACTTATTACAATTGCAATACCGACGGAAAAGGATAGTTCAATACCTTTGGGTAAAGTTGAGTTATTCTATATAACTCGTATAATCCAATGGTGCATGTCTGCTTGTCCCCAATTTTCTTGAATATAGCAGCAAGTTCTTGCTGCAGTAAAATGCACATATCAGAATATGATTGATCTAAGATGCAAGTTAGAAAGGAAAAGGAAAATAAATACAATAACTTTAACATAACTGACAGATAACTTCGAAGACAAATAAGGAAAGTATCATTTCTATGCTAGGGCCTGATACCTTCAACTGTGCATCGGCAGACTGTGTCCCAGAAGAAGTATTATTTGCTGTTGAGTCACCCCAATGAGTCTGGCCAACAGGCCCAGTTGACGTTAACATTCTCGCTGCAGCTAAAGTCTGCTTGGATGCAGAGACATCAAAACTTAGCAGTTTTCCTCAATAACATAATTATAATAGAATTGACCATTTAAATTGTTCTACCTCGAGATTAAGATCAATGTATGCAAGAATAATTGGCTGCGGTTTCATATCAATAGGAACCATAGAGAGATGACCCTTTATTGCAGCACCACGAAGCTTCACAAGTTCATGTAGAACAGTTTTAACCATTCGAAGGGGTTTATCATCAGCTCCAGCTCTTTAATGAGGAACAAGAAAAGCCACATAAATACAATGTTACAAACCAAAAGGTCATAATTTTCTTTTTTTAAAAAAAATACCTTCTCCTAATTTCTTCCATCCCCAGATTTTGTAGATATAAATGGATGCTTTGCAAGATGCGATCAAGATCAACATCATATATTGTGCTTTGAAGAACCTGTGTCACCAGGAAGCCAATTCCTAAATATATCTCTCTACCACAAAAGTGAATCAGAGTTTATCTGAAGGTATATATATACATAACATATACACAAACACAGGGCATCAAAACAAACACCATTCCATAATACCAAGTCCTGTTTCTTGAAGTTCTTCAAATAAAAGGGTAGTGTAAAACTGTAAATCTCAAAGAAATCTATTCTGTAATTTTCTTTGGAGAAATCTGACAGCCACCAATAAGCAAGAGGAATACTTAGGTGCAGCCTTGCTGCACCTAAGTCAAATGCTTCCCACTTGTTAACCACAAAAAAAAAAAAAAAAAAGAATTATTATTTTAAAAAAATATGTTGACACAGTTAACATTTGATTGGGTACAGCAGGGGTTGCACAAGTGATGCGTGCAGCCCCAACTGCACCAAAGTTTTTTCCAATAAGTAATTTTGAAGAACCTCCCATACTTAGCATGCACTGTACCGGTATCACTTTCAACCGTTCTTTTAATGTTCATAAGTCCCACTTTCAAGAGTGGAAAAAAATGCTCACAAGGGTGTTGTGTAAAAGTATTAAGGTTGTACAAAAAGGTCCCTATCAAAGGGTGTACAAAAGATGCTTTCATGTGCTGTTTAAAAAGTTTCTTGATAGAAGACATACTTTCACTAAGAAAGAAAATAGATTTGGCTGAGGAAAAAGGTAGCAAGAACCCTCAAGAAGAGTGAGTGATTATTTTCTCTATGAAAAAGTCACCCAGGACCTCCTTGAATCTACCAGTCTTGAAAATTGTCTATGAAGATGTCCATGGGATGAAATATCCTAACTTGCCAATCTGGAACGTGATTCCCATTTATGACCGTGGATTAAAATATCTCCTGATATCGTGGATATATTGGAAATATTTCAGATATTTTGAGAATCTGACAAACATACAGGCGAGAAAAGTCTTTCTCCTACCTGTATCAGCAACTATATCGCCAACATATCAGGAATACTAGGATTTGATTTCCTGCATTTTAAAAGATATTTTGTTTTAAATATAAGGACTAAAAAGCTTTGTCAGCTTAGTTGGTGAAAGGAATGCTGTAGTTAATTGGCTGGACGTGAGTTCAAATCCTCAGCTTGATAAGTGAGGAATGGAGATTGCCTTTGAGGAAAGATGCAATCAAGAAGGTGGCCATGAATTTGGAGGAAATAAGTCTCTGAGTCTTGATGGCATGACAGGAGAATTGTGTAAGAAAGCATGTGTTGGTTATTAGGGGCATCCCGAAAACATCCGGGTCGAAATATGGCAGAGGCAAATAGAGCTTTTGCACATTTTCATTAATCCATGAACAGGATCTATATAGACACATAGGCCCATGGATCCATACATCTCGATCGGAAAAGAATCAATAGAAAAAGAAAGAATCGGGTACATTTTGATAGATGATTTAGGGCTGGCCTCAAGCTCAATAAAGGAAAGCAGCTTTGATTGGTGTTAATATGGCCCATTCAGAGGTGGAGTAAGCTACCTGCTTTGGGTATACATGGGAAAGTTTCCCACGAATTATTTGTGTTTTCCCCTTGGTGAAAACAACCACATTTTTTTCCTCTTGGGATCCTTTGGTTGATAGAGTGAAATGTGAAATAGAAAAATGGAAAGGCGTTATTTCCAAAGGAGGTCGAGTTACCTTAGCTTAATTCATGTTTAGTAGTACCTAGTTATTTTGTTCATTTATTTATTCATTTTGCTAAGGGTTCCTACAGTTATGACAAATGTCACAAATCAGATGGAAAGAATCACTAGACTTTGTGTAGAATAGGGTGTGTACAAGCCAGCCAATAACCTTTTTAGCTAGACAAACTTATTAGAATAGTTTTCTGAAAAAGATAATACAAGAGTTGGGACGCCTCAGATAATTCAGACAGCAATTCAGAGTTTGAAGGAAGGTACGAAAGTGAATCAAAACATTATTTATGGAATTTGCAAGTCTTGTTTCCTTTTTTTCAAAAAAGTTACGGCATCTGGAAGTGCTCAGTACCTGAAAGGATCAAAGTTTTTTTTTGGTATGTGGCTTATTGACGTCTGAATAATTTTGAGAGTTCAAAAAAGGGCCCTGATTGGGCTATTTCTCCCTCCATTTTTTGTTTTTTTATGAGAAACAGCCAGTCAATTCATTGATGTGGTGTTTTTGCACTAACAAGTGTTGTTGAGGAGCACCCGGGCACTCGCTTAAAGCAAGCACCTTCAGTAAGGCACTCGCCTTCTTCAATTGTTCTTTTTTTTTTTAAATTCAATTATTTGATTAAGTATCGAAGTCTGTAAAGTTAGATTTAAAGCAACATCAAAGAAAGAAAGAAGAATTTAAGGAGAGTCAAAGAAGTAGAAACAGAACCGAAGACGTTATCTCTCTCTTTATTGTTCAGCCATTCATCAGCAGTTTATCAAAACAGAGCGAAAAGGAAGAAGATGAAGGGTTGAAATTTAGACAGGAAGAAGAATAGTCCACAAAAAGCTCTCTTTTCTTTCATACATTCCTAGAAGAATTGAACGGTTGGCTACCAACATTAAAGAAGTGGCTGGCAAGAATAAAGAAATGTTAGATGGTTGCTAGCCAAACTGCTAGATGACAATATTTCTACTCTAATAAAGACTACTCTTACCACCATCTTTTTACCAATTTAAAAAGCATTCTACTTATATTTCACTTTTCTAATTATCTTTTCTCTTCCCCAACATTATTTGAGTTAATTTCTTTATGTTCCTAAGTATTTCTTTTAATCTATAATAATATCATTTATTATTTTATTAAGTGCGCCTCACTTCATTCAGACAATGCCTTTTTGTTGCCTATCACCTCGAAACAATTAAAAAGTTTGTTCCCTCAAAGTGTGCCTTGTGCTTTGAAAACACTGGCAGTAACTGGGAAGAATTTTAGATCACATTCTCCTTAACTGTTCTTTTGCCTCTAAAAGGTGGTTGGTTATCTTTAAGGAGTTTAGGGTCACTTTTTGTTTTCCAAAGCAGATCGATGATTGGGTTATAGAAGTGTGAGATGGCTGGTTTAAAGGGAGAGGGAAGATTCTTTCGTGCTGTGCTACTACAGGTCTTTTGTGGCATATTTTAGAGAGTATAACAACAGATCTTTGAAGATAAGTTTTCGTTTTTTATTCTTTTTGTATGTATGTACAACACAGTGCTTCTTGATGGTACGCAGTACACACAAAAATCTTCTGTAGTTATATCCTTTACACGATTATTAACTATTACAAGGCTTTCCTTTAGTTGAGCCTTGGAGATGGGTCCACCACCCTGGGTCAGGTTGTACCTATTGTGAAAATATTTCATCATTTCCTATTTTTTAAAAGCAAAAAAAAATAAAACAGCCCCACAAATCCAAGAAAACTAGACAGTCCAACTCAATTATCATGGCAATAGAAGACCACAACAATCATCCAGATCTATTTTATTAATCAACAGGTATGAAGAAAAGAGGACCATCCCCCTCCATTCCTATGTCTATCTAGAGAAATCGCTCCTTACCCTCCTGAAATAATTGAAAAGGAGAACTAAAACATACTCTAATTCTGCAAGGATGACCTTTTTCCTTGGGTAAGGACAACATGAACAATTTGAGAAATGGCCCAAACTTTAAATATTTCATAAAGCTCTGTCAATGGTAGCTCAGGGAGACATACAAAAAGGAGTAATCAAACTGACGGGAACAATGAAGACATACCTTTGTAAGTTTAATAAGACATTTTACAACCAAATCAGAGAACTTCTGATTTCTGGAAGCAAATGACTCTTTGGACCCGGTTGAAGGCCATCTTGAGGGTTCCAGTGGACGCAACAGATTTATTAGTACCACAAATGAAGAAGTACGATCTGCATTATCCTGTACAAGAAGAAAAAGAAAAAAGAAAAAAAGATTCAAGTAGTTAAAAATAGTTTCCCAAAAACCCTCCAAAAAAGAAGCATCTTGAGAAAATAATGACCAGAATCTTCAGCATCAAAACATTTAAAGCTTTCAAAAGTTGGCTGCCATCATCCATATGTGGGACTCGTTCATCCAAAAGCCACAAAAGGAGTTCAGTTATAAGACTGTCCAGAGTCTTTTCCTTGACAGCATAAGCAAGTCTTTTGTTTTGAAATGTCTGCACCAAAAGTTAAGTTTTCAATCAACAAGAAAGGTTTCTTCTTACAAAGCTCAATGAAAAGAAATAGATCGGATATTTCATATAGAACAATTTCTTTCAGCAGACTTAATGCGTGTTTTCAGTTGCTGCAACTCCTGTGTAGAATTAACAAAAGCATAATTCTTAGAATCCAAATGAAAATTGACTGGTAAGCACCTGCATAAGGGTATTGAGAACATATTTACAGGACCTTGAAGAAGCTCCAGTCAGACTGTAGTCAAAAGTCTTGGCAACCTATAGACAGAAAAGATTAAGGCGGGGCAAGCAATTCACAAAATGGGCAAAGAAAATTCAAATATGGGAGGAGACGGAAACAGCTCTGTTTGTACTTTTGTTGCCAAGCATAAAACAAGTCTATCAGCATCCCTTGCCAACTCATCCATCGAACTGCCTTCTGGATCACTGGAGGCTTGAGCCAACTCATGACATACAACTTTCATTCCTTCCACAGACTGCAAAAGGTACCCAATATTGATTTTGACACCCCACATAAATAAACTGTTCTAACACAAGAAAACTACAATCGGGTGTCAATTATTTTAATATAATAGAAGAGCAGCTAGGTGCCTAATACCATTCATTTGAAAAGGTGATCAATGGTGGAAAAGCCTATTGCTGAATTATACGTAAATATTATACATACTGATACATTTCTGATTTATGCAAGTCATATGATAAAATGGAGTAAATATAGATGATTTGGCATGAAGGGAAAGTATACCTCCGTGGAACAGTGATTTTGGCTTAAATTGTAACTATTCCCATTGAAATGCAAAAAAAGAATCCTTCAGTATGAGTTCCATCCTTGAGAATGTTTAACAGTATTTGCGTAACTTTGGTCTAGATGTTTGAGTGTTGTTTTACAGCTTTATACAATGGAGTTCAATAGTTTCCATTGTGTAAGATAGTTTTAAGTGGATGCATGATCTGCTAGCTGATTTATTGTCCGTGGACCTTACCTTACAGTATTTACAAATATATTTCAGTGTGGAACATAATCCCTAGTGTAAGACTTTATTAAAAATTAAGATTTTTTCAGTTGCATTTCCATGGATTTTATAGTATTTACAAACATTTTTCAATGTGAAACCTAATCCCTACTGAAGGACATCATTAAAAATTAAGATTTCTTCAGTTGCAGGCAATCATCAATAAAGAGTACCTACTTGCAGATAAGAAAGAAAATGTAACCCCTCGGGAGAAAAAGTTCTCCTAAAAGGAAAAAACAAAGAGAGAGAGAGAGAGAGAGAGTCGTTCACCTGCTCGGGTGAGCCAAAAGAAATAATGTCCATTGCTTCATTCCAGTCTGTGGGACCATTGGCCGTTGTAAGTGGTTGAGGCACCGATTGTCTCTCCATATGAAGCTCAGAACCATAATTTTTCCTGGAGCTAAACACAATATTATAGCCAATAAAAAATCTAAGTCCAACAAAATAAAAAGTTATGTATCACAAATATAGAAAAATGAAACAATGAAAACCTAGAGAAATAAAGGATTGTATTTTAAATCGTTAAAAGAAATAGGCATCCCATCCGAAAAACAGAGAGTTTACCGCAATTCTTCTTTTTATTTCCCCAGAAAATAGGGTATAGCATTCATGCCATCAAGATACATTACAACACTCATCATTGATGCGGCATATTGTCTCAAATATCTAAAATATCTAAATACCTTGTTGAAATTGCTCCAGACATGGATCGAGAAACTTCCCCACTTTGCTCAGCTACGTCAGATCTAGAATGAAATTACAAAAACTTAGCTTAATAAGTTCAAACCCTGGGACTAAGAAAACCATACAACAATGAATCCAGCGATAAAGGATCGCCCCAGAACTGGAAAACTGAACGTAGCAGCCATACAATATGCCATATGGTTCCATTTATTCACATGCATTTTCTTTCATGAGAAACATTAATGCATCCATTTCATTGATATGATGAAATTATACACATAGAGGAGGGAAACTTTCTCGTGCCAAGTGAAACTAGAAAAAGGACCTTCAATTGGCTAAAAGATAAACTGCAAAAAGAAAAAAGGGATGATGATTGATAATTATGAACATGAGGTGAACTCTTTGAACCAAGTGAGAGCCAAAAAGAACATCCAACTTTTTTCCATCCTCCTTATGAAGAAATTATTTAGAACCTTCAATGGGTATAATTAGTGTTCCAATTTTAATTCCTGACCATTATGCATCTGGCACCGGCACCGTCCTTATCTTCATATTCAAGCAGAGCTTTGACCATTTAAAAGGGTTCCATATTCAAGCAGAGCTTTGTCCATTTAAAAGGGTTTGTTAAAGGAACGCAAACAACAGGGACCTCCGAAATTGAAATTCTTAGAAAACCAATCTTTTTAACAGAAGCAACATCTTTCATTGAGAAAAAGGATAAAAGATGGGCATACAAAAACCAAGCTCGCTTGAAGGGAGACTAAGAAAGTAAAATATTTCCTAAAGAGTAATTACAAAAATCTGAAACTTCACTAGGAGGATCCCTTTCCACCCCAAAATCTATGTTGTTTCTCTCACCCCACAAAACCTATAACAAAGCTCTCACCCCTGCTAACAACAAGAACCGACCCTTCTCCTACAAAGGTGGATGGAAAAGAAACTTCCCAATCAAACTACCGATGTCCCACTAATGAGCCAGCATAAAATCAAACTCCTAGAAGAGCAGTCCCACACGACCTCACAAACTCACACCTCCAAAGCAAGTGATCCAAAATTTCCTTCGCCTTCCAACTGAGGATACAAGAGAAAGGATCAATTAACAAAGGCAACTTGCAAACCAATCTTAATTCGATCTTACTTGTGTTACCACAACAATTTAAAATCAATTAATAGTTTCATTTTTCATGTAAGCCAACGCCTAAACCATAAAATATAGTGTTTCCTGCGTGGTCTGGCAATAGCAGCAGGAAACAAACTCAAGTGAACTCCACTCATCACTTTCATCTGCCCCACTCTACGATGCATAAACCTACAAGACTGTATCAAAGCAGCTCTACAATCATTTCAGAAAACAAACCCAGTCCAGTAGGTTTCACAATCATCGCATTCCATGCCAAAACATCAAACCCTTTGAAAAACAAAATACAAATAATTAGGCGTAATAAGGTACATACTCATATTCCCTAAGAGGCCGTCTCATAGCAGCTCTAGCTTCACCAGGCTTCCCTTCCTTCTTTTTCTCCATTTCTCTAACCTGGAATGAGTACAGAATGAAAATATGAACATGGCAGAAACTAGACCGTGTAATTCATAGTTTTTTTTTCTTTCATAGGAAACTTAATTTTCATCAAGGTGGAGGATACAGAAAAAGGGGAGAGGCGTGTAATGTGTTTACAAGCATGCATGACCATGTATACAAGTAAAATATAAACACACCTTCCACTTAAATCTATCGTCCAACATGCTTCTCTGAGCATCTGTCAGTTTTCCCACATATCTCCATACCTCCTCACCTACAAAGAACAACAAACATTCAGCACAGCTATGCCAAACATTGTCACAACAAAAGAGGCAAAAATCTGAAAAAGAGGGAAGGAAAAAAAATCATCCATGGCAAGCATAAACAAAAGAAAAGGAGGCCAAATTAACATTGCTCTCTCGCTTCTCTAACAAGGAAAATGATGAAGGCGTGAATAAGACAATGAAATACATTTTTGGGATGTTTCCGAAAATAGAAAAACAGTTGAAAATAATTACAAATATAACAAAATTTCACTTTCTATCTGTGATAGACTGCGATAGACCCAAATAGACATCTATCACTTTACCAGATAGATATCTAGGTCTATCTGGATACAAACTCCAGTGAAAAAGAACAAGAGAAATATAAAGATACCACAGACCATAACAAATCACAAACTTAAAAAACTAAAATTTGGAATAGGGTTCCAAAAGCTCCATCAAGTATTCGCAAAACAATCCCATTCTTCCTTTTAATTAACTTTATTTGACGATGCAATACAATATTACAAACTAAAATATATATATATATATATATATATATTAGTAAATAATTGAAGGAAAAAGCATACATGAAACATATATATTTTCCCTTTTTTTTTTTTTTTTTTTGAAAGGAAACGAACTTTTCATTGATTTAATGAAAAGAGCCAAAAGCTCAAATTACAAAGAAACATAGTAGTCTAAGCAATTAAAAAGCAAGAAATGGGGATCAAGAGGCGCACCCAGTCATCTCAACTAGGTTGACACCATACAGCTTGTAGAGCTCTAATACACCAAAGAAATAAAAAAAAAAAAAGCTTCTAATCTAAACATATATATTTTCTTATCAAAGGATATAAAGAGAACTTCTGTAAGCACACACACACACAACAACAAACTATTTGGTCAGAACACAACTTTAAAGCTAAGAATTTTAGTGGTTCTATAAAACATGTGAAGAAGGTTACAAAAACAGATGTAAAAGGGTTTTCATTATCATTGAATCCCTCCCGATGGGGCAAAGGCAGACATCAAGACTAACCAAGAAGCTTGTATCCAGTAGCAAGTGTATTTAGAGCAGCTTTCCTAATTTCACCATCACGTTCTGCTGTTAAGCTTGCAACAAGTTGCAATGATCTCAACTGCCCACTAACCTAAAAAAGGGAGCAAAACAAGCATTTAGTTGAAACCAAAAAATTCACCTACACAAAAACTTATTCAATATTTTTACCTCAGATCCATAATTATCAATTAGGAATCCGATAAGGTCAGCACATTCAATCCGAGTGCGATTGTTTTTAGAACGTAAACCCTCAAGTATGTAAGGAAACATTTTTGTTGCAGAGTAAGTCTGTATAATTTGTTTTGTCAGCTCCCGCATTTTTTCCTTCACTTTCTCAATATTGTGTCCCAACTGCAGCACAGTGCAAGTCAGTGTCTTTTCCAGATGAAAAACAAACTAGAATAAACAACAAAAACACTACCTTACAAGCCAACAATGCATTAAACCAATTTGGCATCTCAAAACAACACATAAAATTTCAAACAATCAACTACTTGAAAGCAAATTCAGAGCACTATGAAGCACCTTCTCTATCAAGCACGGAAGGAAGATAGCCGCTTCAGACTCATTTATACAGTACCCTTCATCCTTCAAGGTCTCGAAAAGTTCAGGAAGAAACTCTAACACCTGATCATTTCTACCTTATTAGACATCCCAGAAGGAAATAATGTGTGTTGCAAACAAATGGAAAGAAAATATGTGTTTAGGGGGTCTAAGCTATACCTTTAATAGACATGTTGTGTTTGATTTACAAAATTGCAGAACAAACCACCTGAGTAGAATATCTAAAACCTCGATAACATCCTTTCCAATTGACGCAAGTGCCTGGAAATTGATAGAAGTTTGTAAATATGACATTTCGGAATGTGCCATGAAACTAAAAGACGGCATGTCATAGCAAAACACCTTTTGCAGCATCTCTAGACCATCAACTTGCTTCTTAAAGTCAGCGCTTAACAGCCTTCGCTGCAAATCCTCCCTGAAATATTTCATCATATCGTTCTGCATAGAAACCACAATTCAGAAATTAGAAAAAATTATCGAAGTAAACATCTGGAAATTATTTTTTTATAAGAAACATTTCATTGAATAAATGAAATAAGGGAAAACCCCCCTAAGTACCTAAAGGTGATTACAAAAGTGGTTTCCAATTGGAAATAATATTCAAACCTTTGGAAATTAGAACGCAAAATAGAATTCATTCAACAAGTACAACTACACAGCACAATCATATTCAAACCTCAAGATCTTGAATCTGCTCTATGCGTGGTTCTTCAAACTTGAACTTACGAACTATTATTCTCTCTCTTTCCTCCTGCAAATGAACAAGTCGGTCAAATGAAAAACTAAAGCAAATTGAATTACAAGATCAGGTTTGGAGGTTGATTAGAAGACGAGGCACCTTATTGGAGTCCTTGACATTTAACAAAGCCTGTGATTGAACAGCCAAATCATGCGCGGATATTAAGGATTCAGTCCTATTTCCCTTTGAAATGGTGCCTCTCTGTAAAAATAGATGGGCAGTATTAAGGGCAGACAAAGGACTAGTAGGATAGTTAAATCAGTTACCAAACATTGAAAGTCCTACAGATTCTAGCCAAAGAAACATACTGATGATATAGGTTTATTTCCATGCTTAGAAACACCATTTGAAGTGGCCTTTCCGACCTTTACAGCGTTTCTGGATGGCAAGCTTGAGGTGATTTGTTTAGCGGACTCGAAGGATTCTGCGAGAAACAAGTTGAACAATTTAATCTTAAGCAAGACAGAAATAAATGTAACCTAAAGAGCAAGCAACATACCTTGAAAAGCACCATAGGGTTTTAGTCTTTCAACAACAAGGGACAAACCTGGCCCACTAATATCTTTAAGAATTTTTTCAACCTATAGATAAGGAAGACAAAAAATTCAGGGAATACTCAGAACTCAATTTAATAGTAAATAAAGTATAGTTTTCATGATGCATACTGCTTCCTGTCGCCCAACCCTTAAAATTTCAGTAATGCATGCCTCTGCTGCTTTTCGAACATCAGATGATTTGTCCTAAATAAAATTTTATTTCATAAGGAATTACGGAAGAACAAGTAATATGCTCAAAAATTCCAACCAAATTCTCAGCAATATAGGTACCGTCAAAGCAGAGCAAGCTGGTTTTAGCAGCTGTATGGAATCAGAAGAATCGTTGATTCCAGAAAGCTTTCTTGACAACCATTCCAAAAGGTCCTTCCGCCCTTCTGCACTGACCTTGTTATCCACTAGAGCTAATATCAGATAAGGAATCTGAAGCAAGGACAAATTTCTACCGTCATATAAAGTTAGATATTCATTGCAACTTTACCATACAGGGTTAAGACATACCATTTTATCAAAATGGACAGCAGCTAGCCAGGCATCTAACGCGGTCAAAGTGGCTTCCCTCATATGCTTCTTGTTGTCACCAAGACATTTCAAGACATCTGAAAGCACCCCCTGAGAACAAGATAAAACCATAAAGGACTATTGAAGTTCAACTTCCTAAGGGATAAGAAACTAATAAAAAATTATCTAAGGATCCACAACAAACCTTGCCTGACTTTTCAACAGATGGCCCCATAGCAGAAGCAACATTACCAATGGTTGCCAAAGTTGCCATGACCAAATTTTTATTGCTATCATACAAGCGCCCTCTTAAAGCTCCAAGCAGGTCCGCTGGCAAATATTAACAAATGAACAATCAACAAACACCAATAATCAAAATGGAAAAAAGAAAAGAAGGGGGAAAATGCCCCAAGTAAGTTACATGTCCCAGTAGGTTGAATGCGTTTATTAGCTTCTTCCAACATTTTATTCACAGCTTCAATAGACTCCAGACGGACCTGAAATATAAGAAACGTGTATTAAGCAATAAACAGTTATATAATTTCTATCAAAGTCAACTATTAAACAGAAAACATTAAGCAAACGCAGTGGACTACAATTTTTAAAACTAAGAATACCTTCCAGTCGGGACTTTCAAAATTCTTCAGGAGTGTAGGAGTGATCTTCCCACTAATATCTTCTCGTGGCAGGCCATCTGTCCCGCTAACAGATGTTGATGATGTTAGTTCCTCTGCCCTGACTGTTCTTTTTGGAGCAGCAGCAGTACCCTAAAAGATAATAGACAAATGAACTCTATGGAAGGTAGAATCCAATCCATATTTGGTGTATGTATGATCTAGGGCCTCACATACCTCAAATGGATTTTTTTCAAATTCAGTATCAATTGCAGTAAGCAGTGCAGGCTTCACATCCGAGAGAAAACCTTTAAGATCTGCAAAAATTAAAGGATTCAAGTTAGAGAGGTAGAGTTATATGTTAGAGAGGTAGAATTATATTTTCAAGGACAGTAAGCAGTTACGGTCCAAGAAACAGAAAGAAAGGATCCAGTCACCTGGTCCAACAAATTTATGTACACAACCCAAAAGCTTAATAGTAGCATTCCTTGTGGCCGCAGCACTGGACTGAAGACCCGTTTCTTTACAGAAATCAATTAAATCCTGTGAGATTTATTTCATCCATTAATAAATAGATCATATATAACAATTACACCAAAAATGTTCAGAAAGTAGATCAAAAGAATTTCAATTTTCAAAGAAAAAGAGGAGCCAAGTACCTTGAGTTTTAAAAGAGATATACCAAAGTCCTCAACCGCAGAAACCATCCACAAAAGTCCCTCACTAAGGACCTTCGGATTTTTGTGCTCTTTCATGATTTTAAAGAGCTAAAAGTTCAAAGGAACAGTAACTTAATATATGGAAGAAAAAACAAAAATATACAAACTGTAGTTACATAAAAATTCTGTCTAATTTACTTTAACCACAAACATGCATTAGCTATCCCTTTTCTTTCTCCAAATTTTCAATTAAAAAGAAAAAGACACCACATTATCTCTCGTAATATTATACTACTTCTTTCTATCTCTCACACTCCCCAATATTACCAATCTTTCTCCCCAACATTTTCTCTCCCTATCTCTCTTATTCAAGTTCTCTCTCACATTCATTTATTTCTCTTCCCAACACCTCTTTTATCTGAACCTTTAATTAATTCTATATTTTCTCTCCCAAAATCAAAATCTCCTCATAATCCCTCTACTCTTCTCATAAATCAAATTCTCCCCAATTTCTCTTTAATCTCTAATTTCTCTCTTCTCTTTTCTCATAACTCAAATTCTCTTGCAATACTACCCTCTTAACTCCATCTTCTCAATTTTCATGTAACTTTCAAGCTCCAAGTAGTTCACGTCTTTATGTTTCATATGTTCAAGCTCCACGTTGAATCTGTTGAATTGCCACGTTCGCTTGCGGGGGATGTTAGAGGATTTGATGTAATTAAATTTTGTATTAGGATAATTAGTGTTAGTTTATTTTAGATATAATAGTATATTGGGCCTTAGTTCTTACAATTTAAGCATTATGTTTTTATTGTAATAGTTTGAGAAACTATAATGAAGATTTCTCCATCTGTCTAGCTCTCTTTATCTCTCTAAAATACTCTCAACTCTACGAGAGTTTTCAAAAACAAACATGCAGCACTGTAGACAGATGTGTAAAAGTAAAAAAGTGCAAATGAATTTTTTCAAAATTGTACTGCCGGTTTAATAAAGCACAGAAACATACTCTTTCAAAAATAAATCCTGGACCAACTGCTTCTGAGAAAGTAGTAAGGCACTTCATCGATTGAGCACGAGTTTTGATATCTGCTACACGTTCACTTATACCTATCAAGCATGTAATATAAACGCATTCATATTTCCACTGGTTAACAACATGGAATAAAATGTCACAAAAAATGTAAAATAATGATAATGTAGAACGAAAGGGAAATGATGCAAAGTGGAACCTTCCTATTTTTCTTACAGCTGTAAGTTCTAGTTTTTATTTTCATAAGCAACGAAACTTTTATTCATAAATAAATGAAATTTCTAGTTTCAGTTATTACAGCAGTTTCAAACTCCAGGGTCTTTGATGGAACAGCAAAAGATAGAATCGAGCAGCTATTGTTTGGTCAAAAGTTCTTCGTGCCAACACCAACATCATAGAGGACTTTGGCTGGGGTATTGGGATTAAAAGAAACTAAAGAACTTTCAACGCAAAGGAACGAGAATGGAAATCTCGGAGTATGCTTAGTTTCATAGGTCTTCACAGTAATTCCTTTTAAATATTTTTCTAACTATACTCCTTTTATTATCAACGCTAATTGGTGGAATTTTTTGTGAGTTTTAGTCAGTTACACCTGTGGGTATATACATTTGGTTATACTTTAAATCGGGGTGGATTTATTTGCTAATATAGTTTATCTTGAGTTTTGTGAGACTTTCTTCTCACAAAATTAATCAATTTGTAACTAATTAGCTGGATCAGTGAAAATGAGTTTGCTTAAAAAAATTATTCTATCAAAGATTAAACATGTTGAACTATTGCAATGGTCCAAGCTAACCACCTGAAAGGCAAAGTACGATACACTTTTTGGGAAATTTCTTTGCAGTGGAAGCTATATAAGTAATGACTTCGATAACCTGTTGCTGAACCTGCATCATTCAGCTTGAGCACATAAATATATAATAACCCAGCAAAGCAAATAAATAAAAGAAATGTAAAGTAGCAGAGTTAGAATAAAACCTGAACATTTTTCTCACTCCAACCAGGGATAATGCAAAGTAAACGAACAAGTATCTCAACTGACGGGTTAAGATCTTCCAAACCTTCCACTTGTTGCTTCAATGAAGATATTGCTGAAAAATAGGTTGAAACTTTTAAGAGTCAATGTAATAACAAATTAATCCGCTGCACATCCACAAAAGGTAACCAACACTGAAAAGTAGAGCTAGAAATATTATGCTGTATGAAACAATATGCCAGTCCTACATTGGCCAACTTTTATTCTTTTGTTGACTATTAATAGGTTTTGTTCCATTTCAGCATCAAGCTTAAAACATAACTATTGTTGACTAAACAACTAAAGTTGGTTTGCTGCTAGGATTGAAATGGAGAGAAAAGTGAAAAGCAGTTATTATTTAGCAAGGTATCTTCCAGAAACAAATTGGTCTTTTAGCATTCATTAGGAGTAAAAATGAAAGGAATTTGAGAACAATAAGAGTAACTAAGGCAACAGGAATTTTAATATATTGTCTATCTTGCTTGCTATGACATGGTGCAAATATACATCTTTCTATAGCTCTTACAACCTTTCTTCTCTTTTGACCAATTGGAGGACTCTCTTGTAACTCCTTTGGTGTGGGCTTTTGCCCTCTTTTTGTAAATTTCATACATCAATGAAATTTGTTTGTTATATATATATAATAAACAAATAAATAAGGTTATAGCAACAGTTCATTAATAAGAGAACCTTCAAGTCGTTCTTTCCATACAGTGCTCTTCAATTGAGAAACTGTATCTGCTTCAACAAGAGAACCTAATTTGCTCTCCACCTCTTCAAGGCTCATCTCAGCCGGCTACAAATGTTTAATGAAAGCAGCAAGATCAGTCAATACATAAAAAAGTAGCCAACCATAAACAAAGATATTTTTGTAAGAAGCAAAATAATAAAACCTTTTTTTATCTTCTCAAAACTACAACAAATTAAAATTACAATTCCACCTGAAATTCAATATGAGAATGAACAAAGCTACTATCAACATTATATTCCTGGAACAAACATCGCAACCTACTCTCATCCCAAGCAGAATCAATGTCTTATCTTAATAGTCAATACTGAAAAATACTCTAGATCCTCTCCAACCAAAAACCAAAATCCAGGAAATTGCAGCCAACCATAAAGCTGTTGGTATAAGGGAAACAACTACACTGATTCAGAACCATGCCACTGCAAACAATCTCAAAGCAGCAGAAGAAACATCAAAAACACTTGGAATGATCCAACCAACCAAATCCATGAAGAAGATAGAACTAAAGATAGCTAGCACACACTAGACAAGTTTTTAGATTACCTCAACATCTTCTGGAACTTCAATAGGCTTGGAAGATTTTGGTGGTGCACCACTAGGTACACTACCATCTGCTTTCTTATTGGTGCTTGATTTCGCTGAGTTTCCTTTTTTACTAGAAGGCTGGGAAATAAAAATAGAACTATTAGAATATATTATGATGACAAGAAAGTACTGCATAAGTAGTGAATAAATTTCTTTGCCTCCGAAACCAGAACACTTGTAAAATTAACTCACAGCTGCCTGTGCAGGCCTCTTTCCACTAAGCATGCTGGCTGCAGATTTTTTGACAAATAAACCATCTGAATCCTGTATAAATGTTTGGTCCGATATATCACCATGATATAATAACAAAGAAAATAAACAAAAAAAACAGATTTTTTTTTGGAAGAAACAGTTTAAATATTGATGAAGAGGAAACAGATACTAAAAGAATAGAAAAGGAGAAAATAGGACCAAGACAGGACAGCTAAGACAATACCATGTGGAGACAAACCAATACAAGATCCAACGGATTGTTGACAATAAAGGCACAAATAGGAACCGACATGCCAAAGCAGGAAGAGAGAGAAAGAGAGAGAGAGATTCAATCTGAAAAGTTCAACTCTTTGATGATATAACTTATCTTTTTATTCTTTATTATTATCTTTTATAAGTAGACCTTCATTTTCTATCGAGAAAAACCTAACATAAATACAAATGTGTTCTTTCTCTAATCATGGATTTTCACATCATTACACGCACATTGAATAAATCCCACAAGACAGCCCAACTTTACATGATCAAGTATCAAGAAATCCATAGAAAGGCATATGGTTTACAGCAATGTCTCTTAAAGGCAACTTCCATTGTTAAAGCTATGACTTGTAACCATAAAGTATGTAAGTGTTTTTAGCTTGCCCATAAAGTCAAGGCACCAAGTCACTCTATGTGTATATGATATAGAAATGCAACTTTGTTCCTTCTCATGTTTCCCAGAAAGCTTTGGTTCTCATAATAAAAAAATGATATAGAAATGCATCATTCACTTGGATGCATAAACAGTTAAAACTTGAATCATTTCAAGGTAGACTGCTATCAATAACATATTTTACATATTGTTTCATGAAACATTGTATAGACTATACATAGGCCATAGCAACAGAGCAGGGAACATCGGTAGAAACACATCTTAATATCTATGACCTACCGAAACTGATGGCACGCTTGCACCAGGAGCTTGGTTTGCTGCATTGCCATGAGACATACTTTAGAAAGTTGACATAAAATATAGAATAGTGAACTTTGTTCAAGATGTTTAAGAATGGAGGAAGAGAAATGTAAAATTGGGAAAATTAATCAAAGAAAAATTAATAAGGTAATATTTAATCAAATGTTGAATTACTAGAATGTCAATAACCTGAGCCATTACAAGGTACACTGCTTTCAGAGCCCATAATCATCTCAGATAATCTCTTCCTTCTCACATCATCAAGTTTCTCCACGGACCTCTCCAAAGGTCTCATGCCAACCAACTATCATAGTCAAAGAAGAAAGTTTGTAACAGCAGCAGTGATGTAGTTTCTTAGTCCATACCTAGTTCTCTCTTTTAAAACATTCTGTTACGGCTTATTTAGGTTGTTATTTTCCTTGTAATTGGGTTTACTGTTGGATTAATGTGCCGGGTCTTCTATTACTGGGCCAACGAGTGTAGATGCCCAACCTTTTGTATGCAATTGGTTGTTTAATAGAAGATTTGGTTATTTTGGTTTACACCATGCAGAATCAAATAATTAACTTTAAAAAGTATATAAAATATATACTTGACTGAAATTACTTACCTTAGCTACTGCTGCCAAAGCCAGAAAGGCAGCATCCCTCACTTCAGGGGTCCCATCATTAAGGCTCTAAAATGGGGAAAAACAATTTATATTAAGATCCAATAAGACAAAAACAAATCAATAGCATAAACAAATGGGTAAACCCTAAAGAAAGAGAATAATAGTAGAAAGTGTGAATAGTCCACGGTTTGATACATCCACATAGAAAAATGACATAAGCAATAAGCAACATAGTTTATGCACACTGCACATATGTATAAGAAATGATACTTGTTCAAAACATTTGAAAAGAGATATAGCCTTTCTTTCCAACAGGAAACTAATTTGTTAGGATGATATACATCAAAAGTGGCAGGCAAAGCCCCAAGAAAAAGAGGCTTTAACTGGCTAAGTGGCTACGATCAAAGAAGTAGAGTAATTTGCAAAATAAATTGAGAAGGAAGCAAAAGAAAAAAGACAAAATAGAAAATATCCCCTCCATATGTTTCCATGTCATACAACATTCTTGTTTCTCCCTCTATCCAAACTTCCCCTCCCACAGGCCTCAATATGAAAGAAGAAAAAATTGAAAGAGAAACAACCAAGGAGAATTCTGAAATGGTTAAGAGTGAACAAGATGAAAATAAAAGAATTCTTAAAAAATACAATAAAAATTAACTATAGAAGAGCTTAAAGCATGTGATCCACTGACCTCCATAAATACAGGAACATATTCTTTATGCACCTTCAGGACAACAGCTTTGTTACTAGTTTCAATACAAAAAGTAACCCAGCTTAACGTCGATGAGCGCACAAGAGGAACTTTGTTTTTGCTTGCTGTCTTGACATCTGCAAGAAAAGCATTGATTAAAATCATTGCCACCATTTTCAACTTAGGAAAGAACTCCATAGTCTCTCCGATTGGAAATGATATAAGGTAACTTTTTTTTAAAAGGAAACGATCTCTTTCATTGATATAATGAAGTGAGATTAAATCTCATAATACAAGAGTTAAGAAGGTAAATTAATTAGGGATGAATGAAGAAAGTTTGAACAGCTTACACTATTCTCATATTTCTCTATTTCTTTCTTGTTTTTGGATAATGATCCACACAAACTTACTAAGAGCATGGTATAGTTCCATAGAAGTACATTCCTGGAGAAACTTATAGGATATCTTTTTTAAAAATACTTTCTTTTAATACAACAATTGCGGGACATTGTATAGGATCTTTTAAAATGTCAAATAGGGTAACCATAATTTAAACTTATAACCCCACGGACATTTGGCCTTGCAGCTTTCTCCTTTCACTATTCGACCAACCAATAGTGGTGGAAATATTCTAATATTTTTCTCCAGACAAGTTATCAAGAGAAAGAAAGTGAACAAGTATTGGTAACCAGTCAACCACATACATCATATCTATTGTTCCGGAGTATTTTCTTAGACCGTGTCAAAAGTGCAAAAAGCAGAGAGAGAAAAGTCTCCGCATTGCCAATTAATTTTTCCTGACTTTTTTGCTTCTTACAGCAGATGCATACACAAAGAATATACCTGCTGAAAAATATTTCTTACACAAGAATCATAGGCTTGTTAAACAAAGTTAACCAAAGCTTTTATCCTTAAACAAAAGCACTGTTTGTTGAACAAAGTTCTTGAGCATTTTCTTAGACACTTAGTAATCGTGTCAAATATTCAAAAACAAATGGAGAAAAAAAATGATAGATGATCAATACAAAAGCCAAACGATAAGTTCGCCGCTCCTTAAAAAGGGGAAAACATTATTAAAAAATAACCAAAGCTACCAAACAAATGATTCAGTAGCATCAAGACGTATAACAACCGGTCTCGTCCCTTTGAGTGGCTAACAGGTGGGATTAAAGGCACACAAAAACTTGTGGAAGGATATCTCCCTTCAGCTTCCTTTTTTCCTACATTTGATCTACTATTTTGTGAGGGAGAAGGTAACGTATTTTTGGGAGGATCAATGGATGGGAGCCCACGAACTACTGAAAAGCACCCAAAAAGTGCTTTTATTGCTCTTAAATTAGGAATGTTTTTATAAAATTTCATGTGTTTGCGAGTAGTTTTCAAGTAATTATGGAGAAAATAAGTGTCAAAGACCAAAAGAACCAAACCAAGCCAAAATCGAACAAAAATAGAAAACAAAAGTGCAAAAACCCTCAAAATAGGGCAGCACAGCGTCGCGGCACTACCCTTGACGCTCACAACCTAAGAGCTATTATTTTTGAAGTCGAAAGACCGTAGCGAGGAGCGTTGTTGCGGCGCGGCACGTGAGGTTAGGCATCCATGACGGTCAGCATCGCAACGCTACCTTACAACGTCGTTGCGCTACTCTTTATGACAGGCAACGTTGTTGCACTGTCCAAGAGTGTCACGACGCCAGCTTTCCTTTTTTGAAAAATCTGCAAATTTGGAAAATATTTTGGGCGGCCACTTCTATAAATTGAAAGGTTTTCAGCAACCCTAATCACGAAATCTAGAGCCTCAAAATATGAGTTTGCTACAAGAAAGAGAAAAAAGTGTTTGAGATAGATTTTGGCGGCCATTCGAATTCCCGGCGTGAAAATCAAGGGAGTCTT
This sequence comes from Citrullus colocynthis, assembly GCA_031780015.1. NCBI lineage: Eukaryota > Viridiplantae > Streptophyta > Magnoliopsida > Cucurbitales > Cucurbitaceae > Citrullus > Citrullus colocynthis. Next base: position 503,515 of record QLSR01000591.1, on the reverse strand, counting down.
GGCGGTTTTTACTCTATCAAAGGTTTTTCAACAATAGAGTTTTCCTTTCTTTATACTCTTTTTATGCTGAGATTTAACTTGAACATGTTGTCTAAAGCTACGAGTGGTCAAACTCTTTAGTTTTAGGGTATTAATGAACTATTTATGAAGTTATGCTAATGTTGTAGACTTTTCATGGATTGTTATAAAAAATATGTTTTTCATTGTCATTGTGATTAATTCTTGTTGATTGGCCATCAATACTTGTTAGGTTAGATATTCAATTTGATGGGTTGCATGTTTGATCGGAGTTACAACAATGAATCGTTATTAAGCCATTATGAACATAGTTAGATTAATAATGAAAGTTGCTAAAGACTAATCTTAAAGCCATGTGATTTAATTTGGTTTCAAGAACTTAGTAATCAATTAAGTTGCATGAGAAAATGTTGTTTTTTGTAGAAGATAACTCATATTGTTTCTAGACTTAAGCATATGATTTACAATTAATTCCATGAACCCTAAAATATTACATAATGAAGTAAATAAGGATTCAATACTATGATTTACAATTAATTCCATGAACCCTAAAATATTGCGTAATGAAGTAAATAAGGACTCAATATCATAGAACACTCTTTGACTCTTGATTTTCAACTTTACATGCTTTCTGTATTGCTTTAATTATTTTCTCCATCTAAACTTGATTTCGAATCCTCAAATAAAATTGACTAACTCTAGAATAGATAGGTAATTTGAACTTTCAATTGGATCCTTAGTGAAACGATATTCGGACTTAAATCGACTCGTGCACTTGTGGCTTGCATCAACTACATTTCCTCGCCTATACCATTTGTCCTAAAAAAAAACATTTTGTGGCTAACGTCTTGGTATGGGAGATCCCTTTCTTTTTCATTCAGTTTCTGTTTTTTGCTCTAACACACAAGAGTAAACACTCTTGATCAACTCTCAAGAAAGTGACCTTCATTGATCAGCCTTGTTTTGTTAAAAGGTAAAGAAAAGACTTCGATCTTATTATTTGGAGATGCGACTTTGGTCTGTTTCAAGTTATTTCATGTAGACATTTGACTTTAAGCTAGCCCACCATACGTACCCCTGAATGAGATGATCAAGAAGCTCCTTCTCTATCTGCCTTTTAGGAAAAAGCATTCTTTCTTATGGCTTGTTGGTACATGTTCTTTGAAGTTGGATCTCTAGAGAGGAGAAGTAATAGAGTATTTAGAGGTTTGAAAAGGGATCCAGGTGATATTCAGTCTCTTGCCAAATTCTGTGCTTCCCTTTGCGATTTAATGACGAAGGTCTTTTGTAATTATTCATTAGGCCAGATAATTGGAGGCTCTTTCTTTCCTGGCACTCCCTTTGGTGGACTTCAATTTTTACATTACCCATGAATTCTTTCTCTTTTTTTCTCTTTGTTTTTCTCTTTGGGGGATTACTTTTTTAGTTGCCGAGTTTTTGTAGGTGCATTTGGTCCTTAAGGTTTCAATTTGGCCAATTTAATCCCTCAATTTTGAAAAATAAGTTTAAAAGGTCCCCATTACATTAATTAAGTATTTTTTATATTATTTTTTAAAAAAATAAATATATCTTCTCTCTCATGCTCTTCTCCCTCCACTGCCATTCCTTCTTTTTCTTCTTCATCTTCTCCATCTTCACCTTCCACATTGGACTTGCATAGAGTTTCTTCAAAACTTCCAATATCACAAGAATAACCAAATTTTACAGGACACTGAAGAACCGAGTTATCAAGAACAGACAATCGACTACCACTTTCATATTTAGGCTAAAAACGATGAAAATAAGAACCAAACAGTTCCAATAAGGTGTAATATAAAAAAATTCCAAAATGTTAATATCCTGTCTCTATCTAAAACCCCATTATCCAAAAACTGATCGGATGTGCAATCCATCACATATAGCTATATATGAGCTTTGGGGTCTATTTTCTTCTTTAAAATTAAAAAGAAAAGAAAACAAATTAAAAAAAGGGAAAAAAGACCTGTGGGTAGAGAGGTGAAGATGAAGAAGAAAGAGAGAGAATGGCGGTGGAGAGAGAAAAGATTTGTTTTTTTAATCTAAAAATGTTTTAGACTATTATAAAAATACTTAACAATGTGATAGGGACCTTTTAAGCCTATTTTTCAAAACTGAAGGACTAAGTTAGCCAAATCGTAGTCCCTTCAAGGACATACGATAAAATTGGAATAATACAGAGAAGACTAGCATGGTAAGATGACACGCACAAATCTAGAAAAGTGGCCTAATTATAACCTTAGGGACCAAAAGCACCCATTCTTAAAAGCTCGTGGACTAAACAGGTAATTTTCTCTTCTTTTTTGTGTTGATAAGAGACGTAATTTTTAATTATCAAAGAGAAAGATACAAAAAGAAGGGGAGATAAGGTATCTCCACACAACAACTTACAAAAAAAGGAGCCCAACAATCAAAGAGAAAGATATAATGTATTCTTTCATTTTTTCAATCAACAAAAAGCTGTTTTTCTCATCAAAGAAATAAAAGCACCACAACCCAAATATTGCCTAAATTTTTTATTCGACAAATCTAACAAATTGAACTCTCACCTTCGATGACGTCAGAAAGACTTAGGCACCCAGCCTTATGCATCGCTTGGAGAGTTTGAGTTAATGACTCCATCAGAGCAGGTTTTTTTTCTTTTAGTTTTTCCTACCAAAAAAACGAAAGCAAGTTGTTAAGCATGCTATGAAGGCAATTGCCAAAAACCATAAAGATAAAAAATTATTGACAAGATTTACCACTAACATAGAAAAATATAACATCGTTGTGGCATGCGAGGCAAATATCTTGATTGAGATATTCATAACAATTTACTGGAGGAAAAGTTGAGCTCATATACATACAAGTAAAACTGGCAATAGGAATCGTGAACTCCCAGAAAAGTTAGCTCTGAGCCCTCTGGAAAGATTGCCAATAGCTTGAATGGCTTCAACAGCAACAGCAATATTCACATCCGTGATCAGCTGGTTCATTCAAATTTTTGTTGGTAAGTCAAATAGTGGAACCCATTTTTATGCAAGTAAAACTTTCTTCAATATGTGCAAGCAAATTCAGGTAACTATCATGGCTTGCACGAAAATTAAAGTTACTGAACAAATCCAATTTTGTAAACACTTCTCTTCTCTGATTCAATAAACAATACAGAATGTAAAATAGAAAACATGATTGATACATATAAGAATGTTACACCATCACATATATGCTACAGAATAGAGAATAGCACTGCAAAGCAGCAAAAGTGACTTCTGTTCATCGGGTGGGCAGTTGCAGATTAGGGTATTGAAATCAGAGAAATTTCAAAGTGAAAGACAGGCAAATTAAAATATATGACTGTCCAAAGAAATCAATTCAAGCCCTGGGAGAGAAAATAGGGCCACAGAGAAGATATCATACCTTCTTTAAAGTTCTACAAACTTCTGAAAAGTCACCAGGTGCAATCTTTTTCGTTGAAGCAAGTTTGGTTAGTTCAGCAACAGCCTCTTTTCTTTCTGACCATTTCGTAGCTTTCTAAAAAAACAAGGATGAACGATAAGTTTGTGGGTAGCGAAACTAGTGAAGTTCAAAGCTATAGACATTACATTCATTCAGCGACTAGGAACAGAAGTAGATATATATTGTAATAGAAAATATATATTGTAAGACAAGAGATCAAAATCACCAACCACTCCATCCCAAAATCCAGACTTCTCCAATGGAGTCAATATGTCTACTGGGTCAACAAGATCGTATTCATCTATTTCCTGAGGAACTGACAATTGAAGTGTATTAGAATGCTTTAAAAAAAAAAAGAAAGAAAGAAAGAAAGAAACGGGACTTTTAATTGATATAATGAAAAGTGATTAATGCTCAAAGTGACAATAATCCGTGAAAGGGAAAATAGCAAAATAAGCAAAAATTGAAGTTTATTAGAATGTTAGAAGTTTTTAAGCTATTAATAAATACTTTGTTCATGTTGTGCTCAAAATACATAGCATTAGACAAACTAAATTTAATCACAATAAATGAATAAAATATCCATATAAATTTCTGCATACCATCAGCTACAGATTCTTCAGAAGGTCCTGTACCAACAGCCTCAGAAGTATCTTCCTTTTCTGGCTCTTTGTCTTGCTCGGACCTAACTAAGTAAAATAATTAATCTCAACACAAATACAATAAGGAAACCTTTAAATTGGTTGCTATGGAAGAGTTAGATATAAAAATAGCTAATTTGGGATTTAAATAAAAGATGAAAGAACTTATGAAGTTATAATTTATAACAGCATGCAAAATCCAGAACAATCTACAAAATAGAGATCATCTTGTTAAACAACAAAGGATATGAAGTTCCAAATTTATGAATTTGAAGGAAAAAAACCAATTGAACAGTTTAAATCGAAGTAGAGGGAAGGAAGCAACAGAGAAAGAGTTAAACAATAATTAATTGGAGGAAAACCTCTAATATTATGATACATTGTCTAGCATTAGCATTAGTCGCTGAATTTTTTGTGGTATTATGCTATCATATACCTTTGCGGCAAGAAGCTTCATACAAGATAAGTAACCATAAGTTTAGTTGTCCACCCACCAATCATCGGTATACCACCCACAATACTCTACAGCTTGCTTGTTCTCTCTCTCTCTATACATTTACCTTTTTCCCGTTCCTTTACTCTTCTATTCGTCCCTTCTTTTATTTTACATGAGCTCTCAACCCCCCCCCCCCCCACCCCGTATGTTCCTTTCATTTTGTTTCCTTGGGGCAACCACCAAGAGAATGCAAGAAGCATCCATCCGTATAACTCAGGGGAGTCTTCAATAATGGCAAATTTTTCAATTTGTCCTCAAATTAACAATGCTATAGATTCTTGACACAGCAACAATATTGAACTTATCAGTATAACTATGTCAAAGTAAATATATATATTTATATACATGCGATCATTTTTATGATTCCTGGTTTTTGAGACTAGCCTTTTTTCTCTTTTTCCTGATCGGCACAAGCTGGTTGTGACTTGTGAGTGTCTGTTGTAAGGAAGAATTTTGTTAAGAACTTCCTTAATTGGTGCAACTATTTGGACCATAAAATTAGTCTTCGGTTTCTATCTCTATGGCAGAGTGCATTGGTGGAAATTACTATTCATGGATTTACTTTTCAGGGAAAAGCTGCAACTTAGAGATTCCTACTTATTTTCCACCATAAGAAGCTTCTGAAATTTTAGTTAGAGTGGTGTTATTTTTGCAGATTATCGGTTGTGTCCTTTGCTTTGTTAGTTGTTTTTCATTGATTTATCTTCTTGCACTTTTTTCTTTCTTTCCTATTGTATTGTCTTTTTCTGTTTCCATTGGAAACTCGTATCTTAATATTTTTTTTCATTTTCATATATCAATGAGAAGTTATTTCTGGTTAAAAAATGTCACTTGAACAACAACCTCAACAAAATATTACATTACTTAAAGAAGAAGAGAGAATGGAGAGTCTCATAGTAGTAAGTGACATGGGAGCCATTTCAATGAAAGAAAAATTGAAGTGTTCCATTACTTAAAGAAGAAGAGAGAATGGAGAGTCTCATAGTAGTAAGTGACATGGGAGCCATTTCAATGAAAGAAAAATTGAAGTGAACACGGCAAGTGGATAATGGCAGCTTAGAGAACATGACCTAATAAATATCAGGCCATTAATAATAATATCTTTACAAAAAGTAAAAAAAATAAAAATGAAATATCACTGGCAAGAATGTAAAGAGACTAGATGTTAACCTTATTTTCCGAGAAGGCCTAGCAGACCCCGTAACATTGACAAGCTCAGCCTCCAACTCCTTTTTCTGAAAATTCAAGATTAAAAAAATATATCACATGTAGGAACTGGTAAAGAACGTTGTATTAAATAATAGCTTTCATATTCATCATACCATTGTATCTCTCATTTTTTCAAACAATATTGACTTTACTGGATCTTTCCCAATCCAACGACAAAGCTCAAGCGTCAACCCCTTAGAAGATGCACGAACATTTTGATCTTGATGGTCAAAGAGTTCTGGAAGCATCTTTAAAATTCGTTTTGGAGGCACAACTTTTGCTCCAAAGTCACTATTTTCACGAGGAAAGTCGTAAGTGAATTTACACAATAAAATAAAAATAAATGATAAAATCCAAATACAAACCTCAAAGCTTGAAACATGACATCAATTGCAGGGACAACTGCTTTTGCAACTTTATTCTTTACAGCTTTTTCCATTGCATCCTATATTAGCATAACCCGTCTAATGAGATACAAGAATAGACCTCAATACATACATATATACATATGTATCTCCAAACGAATTGAACTTGCAGTTTGCGTTTGTTTTTCATTTTAAAAAGGTGAAATATATATCTCTGATCAAAAGAAAAGAAAATGCAGTTTGCCAAAAAAATCATGCTTGCCAAAAAAATCATGCAAACACACAGAAAAAACTTAAAAAGAAGAAGAAGAAGGATAAAAAGCAAGATAGTTTATATTGAGAAACATAAGCCCATGCTAGACTCAAAAAAATATCCTAGCACACTTAAATCAAGGAAACCATCAACAAACAAAGTGAGCTTGGCATCCTTTAGCTGGACTTCATATAATCATGCTTTAGCAGCATAAAAATCAGGGAAACTCTTTTATTGGAAACAATTTTTTAAATAAACCTTTAGTGAAAGGAAAGCTACAACCTATGTAAACTCTCTTAAGGTTTCTTTAATAGATTCTGTTTCCAGTCATTAACGATGTGTAACTAGACGTCAGCCAATCTTCCACTTCACTCTCCAAGTACTCTTGTCTGTTGTGGAAAATGAAAATTTCTCAAGAGGTTTGACTTTAGTAAGCACACAAGTCCAGCAACCCCC
>QLSR01000591.1:479345-496501 GCA_031780015.1 Citrullus colocynthis | reverse complement strand
AATCCCACCACCCCCCCCCCCCCCCTCACTTCATTAAAAACTAAGAATGGGAACACAACCTCATTGTACAAAGTTTGGTAGTCAAGTTAGCAAAATCATCAAACATCCAAAGTAGGTTGCCTGAATGGTTTTGACATGGGTATTTGGTTGATCCAAGGATAAGGTGACCTCTACACCATACCCTGAATATTTGTAAAAGGGAAATCTTTTTAAGGCATATAGGCATCATTATCATTTTCTTTATAAGAGACCAAGTTCTCATGAAGATCGAACAGAAAAAACAATACAAAGGACTCCGACTCCTAGCCCAAAGAGAAGAGTGATATCTAGGAAGGCCACACCATAAGGCCTCCCAAGCCCTCTAAAAATTTCATCATGACTTTCTGCCAAAAGGCCCCATCAAATAGCAAAGGATAGCAGACCACTGGAAGCGCCCTTCTCAAGAAAGGGGATGATGAAGAAGCTCCTCCACCATGAAACTACACCCTCATGGTTAGGCCAATTCTGGTGGAATAACTCGTGAATACTTTATGCTATTAATTTTTAAATTATTACTGTTGGAGATATACTAGTTTCAAAATTAACATCGATTGCTACATTAAACTGACAAAGAAACTTTTAAGTTTTACCACTAAGTAATGAAAACCAAAACCTCCATATATAACAGTAAAATCTAGGAGGAAGCATATGTACACCTCCAAAAAGCAAGATTCTCTATCGGTCTCATAAGCCACTTGCAATCCTCAAGAATACTTTCTAACTATCGAAAGTGCACCATGGAAGATAAACGACTGAAATCAAAATGCTACATGCTGAATTCAATGATTGAAGCTATGGGATGCGTAGAAAAAAAATACCAGGAAAACATCCACGGCTTCGAGTTCCACCCATAGCATAAAGATTGCTTGGGCCTTCTCCACGGTCTTAGGTCTACCAGTTAAGCATTTTGCAACAATTGCGTCACAAATTTCTTTGGCAAATCTATAAACGAAAATTTCCAAAAGCAAACACAATTAGAATGTTAACTGATAACTCTAAAGAACCAGAAACACAAATGTGGATGACTAAAATAAGTTCCGGGTTCAGATAGAGAAACAAAAGAATTCCCACCTCCCCGCATCTGCGTCAGCAGCTCGTAAGTAAGCAATCAACGCATCCAGTGCCTTCTCTTGCACTGGTGCATTAGAATCCGCGACGGTCTTCCTAAATAAAGGGCCTAAGGAAATCATAAATGAAATGCATGAGCAAAGATCTATACCAATCAGTGCACTCGATCGTCAACACTGAGCTGCAAAGCCATGATACCAGATCTAATAAGTGGAAATGAACCTAAGTAGACTCACCAAATTCGCGGAGACGAGAATCCTTAGGATCCGTAATGGAGTCGCATACGGCTGCTAGATCAATGTTGGCTTCGTTCCTAACCTTCCAATTCTTGTGCGACAGCCGATCCTCCCACGGTAGTTTCTTCGCCTCCTTAAGCAGTTTCTCTTCCTCCGACATTTTTACTAACTATTTGATCCTATCTACAAATAAAACAAATGCAGAATTGTCTCTATCTCTATATTCCTCTCCGGCAAATACCTGCAACAGGTAGAACACGCGAGCCTCGACGAAGAAATGCTATAAAGCGATGCCCTAAATCAGAGCAAACAGACAGAGAGGAAGGGGAGGGAGAGAGAAGAAGCGATGGGGGGAGAGTGGAAGAAAGAGATTTTGCTCTTCCCTTTTTTCGTTTCTCATTCCCTGTGAGACAGAAGGGTATTTTGGGGTGTACGCATTCGGAGAGAGCCATTCCCACTCGTCGGCCTGCATCGTGCCGGTAAAAACCAATCAAGTTTGACAGCGTGGCAGTGAAAGGTCCGTGGTCCTACCAACATTCTTCACAGCGCGTGACATAATATTTATATTGAATTTTACAATGGTTGAGCGGTTCAAATTGTAGGGTCCCCGGTGGGGTCCGAAACAAAGCTATAAACAAGACTATAGTGAGACTTGGAAGGGGAGCGGATACTGATCCAATTGAACTGCCCGTTGGATTTTCTTTTTGTATTAATTAAGATTATTTAAATCAGGCCACGGGCGTTTTCAAACCCTGGAAAAGTTCCCAAATGCCCATTTTTCAAATTATACCACTCACATTTCTCCAATATTATTCAAATCCTATTTTAAATTTCACCACTTTCTCTTCTCCCCTTATTATTTATAAATATTATCTACATTAAAACATAATTCAATTTATCAAATTAATAGTTCATTTAATTATAAAATATATAGACCGGTTATTTTACTGTATTTAAAAACATTCCAAATATATATCATTTTCAAAATTTTGAAAAATCGCTCCATATATAATTTAGTTCAACAAAACAGAGATAAGCAAATTTGTTAAAGTTTTCTATCATTTTTAAATCATAATAAATGTAGAGTTGTTGTAGGATTTTATATACGAATTATATTATTTTTGTTGGTCTGTTTCATTGATGGTATTTTCATACCTTGTTAATTTTAATTTATATGATGGAATCATAAATGGTGTTTATTCGACTTGGTAACATTTTTTTCTTGGTTCATTGTGTTATCAATTTTTATTTAATTAAATTAGTGTTCATGTATTTTTCAAGTTGAAAATGTATAATTGTCTTCATTTTTTATTTTTTTCTTTTTTAAGTTTATGAACTAATTAGACCCAAATCTGAAATCTTGCTTAGATTAACTAGGAAAAAAATATTTTTCAAAAAAATTATTTTTATTTAAACTATTTTGATAAAAGCGGTTTGAAATTTATAATTTAAAAGTGTTTGAAAAGTTATTTTAAGTGGCTCTGAAACATTCCATTTTTTTCAAAATGACTTATTTTCATGATTAAACACTTGAAAAGTTAGACCATAGACACTCTAAAAGTCCAATGTAACCAGTTATTTCAAAATCTAAACTTATAAAATCATGCAAATTTGGTGTCATTTGTTCGTTTAGTTGACTGTGTGTATATACATACTATACTTTTAAAAATACCTAAACTTAAATATTTAAATCTATTTGGTCTTTGAGCTTTTAAAGTCACAATTCTGGCTTTTAATTTTTTTTTAAATATTTATATCTAATAAACACGGTATTAAAAGTTGATGGTTCAATTTTATATCAAAATAGATCAACTAATTTAATAAGTACTCATAGATACAAAATTAAAAGGTTAGATACATGTTAAATAATTTTAAAATCTATAAAACAAATAAACATAAATCTCGAATTTTTTTGGATAAAACTTGTAATTTAGCTCAGATAAAATAAAATCAGTTTCTTCGTTGTTGGGGATTTTTTTTTTTTTTTTAACATTTAATTTAAAACTGACTGACCGAATAACTGAGTTGCTATAGTGAATTGGTAACGAAACGATGGTCGATTATTTGATTTTCGAAAATTTCAAATTACAGGTTTGCCTCCTTTTCTGCATGTGACGTGATTGACCCTTGTCTTACCTTTTTAGTTCCACTTTATTTATTATTATTATTGACTGCATTCAATATCCCCGAATTATGTGTACATATTTAGTTCTTGATTATTATTTTTCTTTAATCGCGAGCTTTTAGTTTAATTTAACTTACTTATAATTCCCATTTTTTAACACGGTAAACTTTCGACGCGTTCATCAGTTGAAATTGGTAATAATAATAACTACTATTTTATCTTACTCATAAATATGTTTTTTTTTTCAACAAATTATAAGGATTTAAAAATTGAGTAAGTATTAAAAGTTGTTTTCAAATATAAAATAGTGAGTTAAATTATTTATAAATATATAAAATTTTTACTGTCTATTAATGATAGACCGCGATAAACTTCATCGCTTGAGTGATAAACTGTGATAGACTTTTATCACTCAAACGATAGAAGTCTATCACGATTTACCACTAATAGACAGTAAATTTTTTTTTTTATATATGTAAATAGTTTGATATTTTTTATATTTTATAATAATTTTTCTAAATATAAGTTATGGTTGAGTCATGGTAGTGTTGACATCTTAAAATCGCCATTTTAATTTGATACAAACTTATCGCTAATTATTTTACATTTTTCAAATTGGGCATTTATATATTAACTAATTAGTTCTCGAGTTGGCTTATTCGAAAGTCGTCTAAATACCAATTGCCAAAAGCAAAGACAGCCATAACGTTGATTGATAAACTCTAAGATCCTGCCCGTTACACATGTTTTCACTTTTTTAAACCTAAAGCGATGTTTCGAGCACTTAATTGGTTATAATAGTTTGTAGTTTATTATCATTTGTGGGTTATGATAGTTTATAGATTATAATTGTTTTATGGTTGGGTTGTATACTATTTTAATACAGGTTCTGACAATATGTGATTGACGCACACCATCTTAGTATTGGTAGAAGATAGTACACATTGTATCATAGCGGAACCTCTCCTAGTTAGGTGTGGTTCGGGGACAAATCAAGTGGAAACTGGTGGACATGTAACACCCTAAACCTAGGAGGGGGACATAAATAAATCAAGATTGCATCCGAATGAGAAGGATTGTGAAAATATAAAAGCATGGTTAAGAAATACTTAAAATAATTAAAAGTTACCACCCTATATGACTATATCAACAAGTTGCACATTACTTTTTTATGACTGAGTCATAAAAACTCTAAATTTAAGTATGCTTAACTTGAAGCAATGCTATGTTGGGTGACTTTGTGAGTATTGTTTCTAATAAGCACGTAAGCGAGGACATGACATGCTGAAATAACTTGTGTTAGTTTGTGAGAATAATTTCCACTCTTATAAATAGCTTAAGACTAACGATGATATTGTCAGACCAACAAGTAATGATGACATTGTCGGGACCAATAGGTGTCAAATCCATAATTTGAATACTGGACTTGGGACGTTACAAATATTTATTTATAATAATTACAAATGCCGACGATGATAGTTGGAGACCCAAATATAAACACCCTAATGAGGACCTGAAAAACCGTCCTACTAAGTTTTTTTTTTCATATCCTCCAGACGGTGAAACTTTTATAGTTGAGACGTGAAAAATCAAATTACAACGTACTTAAGTAATAGTTTAATCTTATCAATCACTACTAGTTAATTTTTAATTAATTATAAAATATCAATGCATTGTTTATACTCATTCAAATTTAGAAGTCACACATTATAATTAATACTACGTAATTATCTTAGCTATTTAATACAAGAGTGATTATATCTATTGTTAATATATTAACTAATATGTACTTATTTTTGTTGAAAATACACTGAATTATTTAATTTCCAATGTTAGTTGTAATTACTGTTTAAAGTTAATATATTTATTTATTTTGATTTCAATTGAATTGGATATTTAAAAATATATTCATGACAACATGTGGGATGAGAAATCAAACTTTTGACTTCAAAGTTAATAGTACAAATGCTATACGAGTCGAACCATGTTGGGTTTGACTAATGTAGCTATATATTAATTGGTACTAATTTAAACTCATGATTATATAAGTTATTCTCTTGATAATTAATTAATTAGATATCTCATCAACAAAAGTTGCTAGACATACATATCATTTAGAATGAAACTCTAGATAAATATTTAAAATATTAAACGTGAATACTATTTTAATACTTCTTATATAGTTATTTAATTTTGGTTTTGATATACAAAATTGTTTGATATTTATATTGTAGTAAAAAATGAAGCATTTTTTTAATATTAAAACATACAAAAAAAAAAAAAATCAACGGTGTATATTGAATTCATGATTAGAAATTGCAAATTGGATTGAACCATCAAATTAGATGACATTTCATGTACAAGTATAAAACGTTAAATTTTTACTCTACTCAATTTGAATGAGTTATTTCTTATTTAGATCAAGTAACAACTCAATTGAATTAAATTTGACAAGTGTATCGACTTTGTATTTATTTACTAAGCTACAAATGTATCGATTTGATATTTTTGTGGACATTTATATTTTAAACCTGGTGAAAGAGACACACGCACAAGAATTTGTATGAAGGGTGACCTACCTCTCACTTCCCTATTGAACAAAGTAGAATAGGTATAATCAAGCTAGTTGAAGGCTTCACGAGCCAGGACGCAAAAGACACACAACCTTTAACTAAATAGCCAACTTTGGTATGGTCTCAATCATATCGATGCCTAGGCAAACAATTAGACCATTGGCTAGATTTCCTTTTCCCCACCAGGTTCAACTGGGTCATGGGTTATGGTTCGAGGTCCAAATTGTTTTTGCTACTAAGTTTTGGTTAGCATGCTTGGTTTACCCCAATTTTATCATTGATTTTTCCTTTTGAGTTTGTATTTTACATTTTAAATGACCCCTTAACACATATGAAATCTAAGATGTTACAAGTTGAAATCAACATTTGAATTCTTTCAAAACATCACCACTTAATTTGGATAAGATTTATCATCATATATATATATATATATATATATATATTAAAATATTATATAAAGTTTTCGAGTTAAATTATTATAAGTTTTAACAAACAATGACTAATTACTACCTACTAATAAAAAAAAAATAAAAATGCAACGACTAGATTGTTAGTTTAAAATGTGTTTGTATAACCGATCTATAAATTATTATTATTAATTTATAACTAACTGATTTTTAAATTATTGTTTTCAGATAACTAAACAAACTGACCAATTAATTTGACTGACCCACAGTAAACGACAGGAGTCAAAGTTAATTTAAGTACCGGACATGGACGGACCCTTTTTCGCAAAGGGCAAAAATACTAAAATAGTAGTGAAATCGGCAGCAGACGAAGGGCATCGGAGGCGTGCTCTAAAACCTGCACCAACTGCCATGGAAATAACCTCCCGCTCCATGCTCTATACTCATCCCATCAAAAGAACCACAACTTGCAATTGCTCATACTCCCATGCCACTCTTAATCACCCCCCAAGCAGATTCTATCCGTCTTCTTCTCCACATCTCTCTGTTTTCTCCGGAAGCAATAATTTCATTGGAAAGAGTTTACGGACTAGAAGATTAACTGCTTTGAACAGTCCCAGCCGTTCTGACAATGACTCACCCCAAGAACTCGCGGTTCTTCTCGAAGTTGAAGGGTGATTTTCCCTCAATTGTTCTTCTTAATTCATGCATTCAATCTTTTTACTCATTCTTTGTGGTTTGAATTGTTCTGTTTATCCGAATCTGCTTCTTTTCGGTATGGATAAGTACTAGACAAATACCTAGCTAGCGTTTAATTTCAAAGACGTAGTGACGCTGTAGCACTTCTCTTTTCCTGTTCGACTTCTGTCTTAAATTCACGAAGCGGTTGTGTTTCTAGCTTTATGGTCTTATCTGTACTATTACCACTTGTTTTTTTTATCTGCCTGCATAAACGCTCTTCCGGTGGACACCGTTTAAATCAAGTCTATTAGATGTTTGGATAACGACGATTTATTCCACCATTTTTACCTCACCAGTATGTCTTTAGACTTCCAAATCAATGTGTTTATTGCTTGCTGTTTAAATTCTGTACGCTCTTTTGTTTTATCACGTTTCCTGGCCATGCTCGTCTTTAGTTGAATCAAGAATAAATTTAGGCCATTATTGGACACCATCAGAAATTCGGTAGACAGGACTCTTAATTATAGGACCTACGATCTTTCGGACGGCCCAAGTATGGAAACTGGAAGATTGGTTGTCTTCCCTCATTTGTGGATCTGAATGAAAAAAAAAAAAAAAGATGATAGAAGTCAATCCCAGACAAATACTTTCATCAATGGAGACAACGTTAACCATCATAAACAGTACATGAATCAGAAAGTGGGAAAGTTCTCTGACTTATTTATTTATTTATAATAATAATTATTATTGTTAGGAGAGGGAAGATATCTGATTCAGACTTGAAAAATGATTGGACTACCTTAGGAATAACTGGCAGTTTTAACTACACCTAGCTGCTTCACGCGGGGGAGAATAACTAAATATACAAGATAAACAACCAGTATGAAAATTTGAGCACCAACAGAATAGCTGCTTCCGTGTGGAATGACTTCTTTCAGGAGTTCGATTTTGCGATTGCTTGTCGGAGGGATATTCGGTTGATGATCAGGGAGTTCCTCCTCCATCGATCTTTCAAAGAGAAAGGCTGCTTTCTTTGGCTTGCGGGGTATGTGCGTTATTGTGGGATCTTTGGGAGGGAGAGAAATACCAGAGTGTTTCGTGGTGTGGAGAGACACCCTAATGAGATTTGGTCTCAGTCAGGTTTCATGTTTCTTTCCGGACTTTGGTTTTTGAAGACTTTTTGTAATTATTTCCTAGGCAATATTTTACTTAGTTGAAAACCCTTTCTCTTAGGGTTTTGTGGGCTTGGTTTTTTGTATGCCCTCGTATTCTTTCATCTTTTCCCAATGAAAGTAGTTGTTTCTATATTAAAAAAAAAAAGAAGAAAAAAAAAAAGAAAAAAGAAAAAAAGACAACCAGTTCTAATAAGCTTTCACCAGGAAGAACCGAGCAAGCACTGGATCACTCATCTTAGGCTGTGGCCTTGTTCCCTTAAATCTACCAATCACTTAAAACGAGCCCTTGTCTATGTCCAGCTGTTAAAGTAGACCAAGAAGGTCTTTCTTTTTCGAACCATATATTTGGATGACATACCTTTTTCTTTTACAAAATCTTGCATATGTACTAAGTTCCTTTTGAGTTGTGATGATTATTTTGCCCATAAAAGCTTCTGCAGATATTTGATAAACCAAGAGAAAGAAAGAAAAAATATTGACGACTAAAGGTAAAAAAATAAATAAAAAGCAAAGTGTGAACGGGATGTTGCCAGGGAGGCAGTAGGCTCAAGGCTGCGTTAATTTGAGTTTGGGTTGTTGGGCAATATTGTCTAGGTGATTTGACATAATAAACAATTAATATTTTTATACTCTCCAATTTTGTAATGTTTCATGAGTCGGGTTAAGGTTGGAGTTTCTTCACTTAACTTTTTTCTCCCTTCCTTCCAGGGTCCTCGTGGATGCATATCGCTCAACTAATCGCCAAGCTTTCAATGAAGGTGCTCAAATTTTCATACTTATCTGAATTCTATTATTAATTTAATTGGGATTTATGTGTTTTGCTGACAGCATTCCGGAAGCTTGGACTTGACTGTGCAAATTGGACTGAGCCTGTATATTCAGACCTTGTCAGGTGTAACTCTTGTTGATACTATCTAATCTATCTATATTTTGAAAGCATGTCGTTGTGGTTTCATATGCGTTTTGTTTTTCAAATGAATATATGATTGGCATCTTAAAGATTATATTCACTTTTCCCCCTCAAACTTATCAAACTTTGAACCATCGCAACAACATTTTATTAACGAGCATCTAAGTTAAACTCATAACTTGATTTGTTAAATGAAATTATATTCACTATTTCTAATTTTTCTCATAGAAAAAACTTGTAACTCTCCCCCCCCCCCGGGGCAATCCAAGTCTGATTTCTTCAATTTAACAAAATTCAGTTGTCTTTGCACTGCAGTATATGTCGTTGAAGTAGGTGGATTTTAAATTAACCATCTGACAGGAGGGGGAAAACCTCCATCCATTTTACATACTCTAGGAAGAAGTCTCGTGGTGTTGATTAGTAGGTTGGCTATGTAAGGGTTCAGTTGTTAGTTGTCAGAGCAAAGGTGCATGTGAAAGTGAGTTCTTTTGGATGGGACAGGGATTGTGTGTGAGTAACTTGGGATCCTTTGTAGTATTAGTACCTACCCGTGGTGTATTTAGTTAGTAAATTAGGGAATTGTAGCAAGCAGCTGAGTTTAGTGGGAGAGATACAGACCTCTCGGATGTTTGTAAATTGCAGATCAATGAAATATACAAGGAAAATGGAGGAAAGGTGACCCCTAAGCCACGAGAGGTTACGTGACAGCTAGTCAAAATATAATTTAGAAAATCATCACAAAAGGCTCTACAAACCCTACATCACGAAGCTGTAACAAAGAGGTTGAGGTTGTCCATAAAGGATTCAAAATCTTTACAAACAATTTGAGGTTTCTATCTGACCATATGCACCACAAAAAACTTTTGATAAAGTTGAGCTAAAGAAGTTTTGCCTCATCTTCAAACAGATGATTAAGGAAAATAGAGAAGAGGTTATCAGCCAATTTGTAGTAAAAAATAAAAGATCACTGAAAAGAAGAAATCTACATGTTCCTAAACCCTAATGGCACAACATGTTCTAGCTAAGGCTCTATCACTATTGCAAGTTAAGATTATTGAAAATTGTTTTAATTTCTTTCACAGGAAGAATGCTGCTAATGAGGAACGGATGCTAATTATGTATTTTAACCGTGTGAGTTTCTTTCACAGGAATTTCTTTTCTTGTATTGGAATTATGAACTATTATTTTGGTCATTGCTTCTCTTTCCTTAGTTATGAAACTATTTTTTAAGTCAGCCAAAGTGTTTCTCTTCATTATAGATTGGTTGGCCGACTTCACTACCAACAAATGAGAAGGAATCATTTATTAAAAGCGTTCTGCGACAAAAGGTACTTCTATAGACCACATATGAATGAAATATTTTGCAGTTATTGCTTAGGCGCTTGATTGTAGGTTCCCTTAGGCAGTTAATTCAAAAAGAAGTCCATGACCATTCTTTTTCTTGCAGATATTTGCTTATATTATGAAATTTCTAGTTCTGTACAAGTTAATTATATATCTTTAAGTTTCCTCCTCTCCTCACAAAAAGAGGGTTTAACCATTAGGTTTATCTTGTCTCCCTTCTTCGACATGTCTTTTTAAATGACATATGGTACTAAAATGTACTTGGTAAAAAAGCTTGCGGTGAGGATTTGCCATCCTTTCAATTCCTGACATCCATGAATTTCTTGACAAAAGTTTTTAATAGGATGAAATGATAAAAAAAAAAAAAAAAGGATAATTAAAGAATTTCCTTGTAAATAACAAACATCCAGCCTTGATAATCCCAAACTCACTCCCGTATATACAGGACCCCTCGATCCCTTCCTAAAAGTATCTTTTATTTATCCCTTTCTAAATTACCTCATAAAATGATGACATCTTTCCTTGTGAAGAGAGGACTTGCCAGTGACTTAGTGATCTAAAACACAAATCTATAAACTAGTTGATATTTGAGTTGAATACAAATGCTTATAATTTTAGTGTATTGAGTCTATTGACAACGAAGAACAAGTGAATTTGTCTGGATCAGCACGTCATGTCTAGGTCTTATTTTTTGTTAATCTCATCTTGGTGCATAAGTTGGTTTGCATGCCCCTATCCTCCCCTCTCTGTCTGTAACTATTTTTTTAAGAATAGAAATTTTTTTTTTTTTTTTTTTTTTTCTAATCCGTGAGTGTCCGGGCCAGCTTACGCGCACCTCGACTAATCTCACGGGACAACCCACCTGACCCTACAACATTTGGGTGTCAAGGAAACTCATAGGAAATTAATTCCTACGTAGGTGGCCACCATGGATTGAACCCTTGATCTCTTAGTCATTTATTGAGACTATGTCTCATTTTTACCACTAGGCCGACCTATGATGGTCATATGTTATATTTATTCTTTATGGCATTTCTCTTGTGAGTAATAACAATAAATATTTATGCTAGAATAACGTTTTTTTCTATCTCTCTTTTAATTTTAATTTATTTTATTTTAATTACGATGAAGCATTTTTTTGATCCATTGTTGGCAGAAAAAGGCATCAGATGAATTGATGGTCTCACAAAGTTTACCTCTACGGTCTGGAGTTGAAGAGTAAGTTCTCCAAACTGAATCCTGTTTGAATGGTACATGGTTAATTAATCCAACTATTTTTAATTTGAAGGCGGCCTCTATATGTGGAAATATATGGTTTTTCTATGATGCTTGGATGACGTGTTCAATTTTTTATGGAAGGACTATCAATCCATCTTTGTGGGAGGGTAGGCAAATCCTTGATTCTTCTCTTATTGCTAATGAAATCATTGATGAGCGATCATTTAGTTCAAATGACCACGACCTGCAAGAGTGGGATCTTTCCCGAAGAAGTCCTAATTAGCTCATCAATCTTCTTGGCTGCAGCATCAGAAGATAAAATAGGCAGGCATATTAGGAAGCATAGCTTAAGCTAAATCAAGATCCTCACTAAATGACATTGGCTTATGAAATTCTAGGAAATGTAAAGATTTTATACTTGATATGTTATGAAAATTGGGGAATTAACTATTCTTAGAAACTCATTTGTCATTTATCAATCTACAAATGTTAGGAATTTTGCAAGGAAAGATATAAATTTAGGCACAGTTTCAGATATTGCTTAATACAATGTCATGCATAGTTTAACTCGCATCTAACATTTCAGATATTGCTCAATATCATGTTATGCATGGTAGCTGGTCGCTTGCTACTCTTCACTCCAAATGAGATTAGACATAAAATAGTAGTTGATATCATGAGTTATTGTCAATTATCAAATCCTATCTTCAAATCAATCTATTGATTGTTTCTTTATTAAATAGAGCTACATTTCACTTCTGCAGTTTCATTGACAATGCATATAATGAGGGAATACCTGTGATTATTCTCACAGCCTACAGCAAAAGTGGAGAAGAAATTGCTAGGTATATTCCTGTTAATATTAAAGTTATACCACAGTTGAAGACATTTTTTTCTTTTTTTGATCAAAAGTCTGTTTCACACACTTTACAGAATGTTTGTCACAATGTTGTAACTTGTTTGTTTCTTTTCTATAATTTTATAATCTTGATGTTAAAGCTAAGATTTCCAATATGTGTTGCTTAATTGTTAGATCTATCATCAATAAACTTGGGCCCGAGAGAATATCCAAAGTAAAGATTGTTGGGAATGAGGAGACAAGACAGAGTTTATATAGTGAAGTTGTGCGTGCTCAAGCAAAGTATTCAGGTTTGGAAGAGGAACTAGCTAAGGAAGCAATTAAAGCAGGTAGTCCTTTTTCCATGTTGGTTGACATGCTTTCTGTTATTCCAAATTTAAATATTGAAGGTTGTAAACTGAAGGGCTGTATTCTTGCTTGACGGGCTATAGCTTCTGCTGAGAAACAAAGGATAGCCAAGAAGGTCGCATCAGCACTGAAGTTAAGTGTCGAGATAAATACTACCTCATCTGAAAGGTCCGTTTGTTTTCTTAAATGAAGTTGTTGGTTAATGTAGATTATGATTTGATTTGAATTCTGTGTTGTAATTGTTATTGTTATTATTATTATTGTTATTATAATTTTCATGTTAATGGCCAACCGACGGCAATAACATGTAGGGCCTGCAATCATTTGATACTTCAAGTCTTCTAGGTATTGAGGCACCATCTAACAGTGAATTGACTGGCATACATTTTTGAAAAGGAATATGACAAAAAAAAAGAAGGGGATAATTGAGGTCCAATCCTTTCTAACCTATTCACATAACATATATTCCGAGGACTTGGAACTTTGGAAGAAATTCCTTTTCTGTTAACCTTAATTTCTTGGAAGGTTCACTTGTGGTATAGCTGGATTGGCCAATTTTTGAGAAGTCATATAGAGAAGGTCCTGAATTTTTACAGCTTACTAGTCCTGGTATTTGGTCTCATGGGATGGGGAGGAAGCTACCAAGTGAGAGAGATAGCACTAACCTTTCGTCCTCTCCTTTTGAACTTCGTATCACAGCTGCTTTCATCTTCTGTTGTACAAAATGCCCGCTAATGAGAATTAATCAGTGTTAGGAGACAATGCAAACAGTGGAAGTGTAATAGAAGTAACTAATATGGACCAATGGTTCAATTGACTTGTGGTTATAGAAAAACGATATGTTGCGGTTATTGTGCGTGGTTTTCAAACTTATTAACTTAGATGTAAATACACATGTATCTTGGTAGTGAACTTTGTAGCATTTGGGACATTTTTAGTAGCTTCATTATGTGGTTTATTTTCAAATTCTAAGAACCGTATGGTTCTGCGAGAATTTTGGAATAGTCCATTGTTCTTTAAATGTTTTCTCATGGTTGATCATTATTTGATTGTGATTGTCTCTAATTTTTTGTTTTTTTGTTATTTTCACTCCCTTGGCGAGTTTGTACTCCTTCAACATTTAGTGAAGTTGTTTCTTATAGGGGAAACAAAATCCTATGGTTGCACTTTTCAGCTGTCATGATATGTGCACAAGTCTTAGAAATTTATTTTAAATAAATGGGTTGCTGGTTTATTAGACAGCAATGTTTAATATTGAATATATTGGTTACAAAAAGCATTATCGTGTGCATTATTTAATGACTATTTTCTTCTTTTTTTAGTTTGGAGAAGATCATATGTGCATTGCGTGCTGGAGCAGAAATTGCGAACATACCTGTTTCCAATTGCATCCTTATTGCAGGAACCCAGTCTGGGATTGACGGAGCTGAGCGAATAGGAATGCCACGTATTGTGCTCCGTAGCAGGTAATCTCCAATGTAGTTGGTTTGAGCTAGGACCCACTGACTCGCGAATATAACTGTTGGAAGCATTTAGGGTCTTTCCAGAATGTCCTCTTCCTTTCTCCTTCCTCTTCCTCTTCCTCTTCTTTGATAGCATGAAGTTAAGAATCTATCCGTGTCAGTATATCATCAAGGATCTAGATTGAATATTGAAATGACTCACAGTTGACTGATTCAGGCACTCTTGTCTTTCCTGGGTTTAAGTGACCTAATCACTTTCATGCTTCGCACGAGAAGTTGTGCTTTCAATCTGGTAACTCTGGCGAGGCTCTTCACTTTACCAAAGTGGTTCCATCATTACAAGATACCAAGAAAGTAGCATTACATTTCTCTAAGAGCTAGACCGCTTGATGATATATTTTGTCAACTTTATTTCTGATTCGGGAGGAAAAGTTTTGCTGGAGTGGGGTGGGACTTGGATAAAAAGAAAAACTATTGTCCATATCGTCTTTAGCAATCAACTCAATCTGCAATTTCTAGTTATAATGTAACAGTCACATGCTTGCTTCTTTGTAGTTTGACATCAAGAGCTGAGTTTCCTTCAGCAAACGCTATAATGGATGGCTTTGGAGTCGGTGGCTTAACCATTACCAGATTACGGCAAAAGACGTGGTCTTGAGGTCCATTGTTACTTGCTGTGTCTTCATTACCGTTAAATCACATTGTTAAGATGAAGCCTTTGTACTGTTACACGACAATTTTCACGATTCCAATTTCCAAGTTTGCGCAGACATGTATGGCTATGGCGTCAATTCTGGGAATTTAGAATCCTCAAATTGAAGAAAGAAAGGGTTTTATTCAGGAAGAATAATACGAATAAATAAAATACATAATGAGGAAAAGCAAAAGAGAAATCTCTTGCATCTTTATTTGCGTAACTGGCCTTACATAAACTCAAAGCCCCTCTCTTTTGTTACATCTATAAAAGGCAGCTGAATTCATGTGACGTCTCAAAAACCATTTATCTCTGTTCCTTTTAACTTGTTTATTCTTAGCATAATATTACACACTTTTGTCGGCATTTTCATCAAATATTTCCATGTGTTTGTCTTAATTTCAATATGTTCTTTTTAAAAAAATGTTTTATGATGTTCTCCGCACACACTTATAATAAAACTGAGACTTTGACATTTTAATTGTTATCACCATTTTAAATCGGCGGTTCTTATTCAAACTTCTAAAACAATTCTGTTTGGTCTTTTTGTTGCGACTTGCTCCTCTTGACATATGAGCCAACTCCTCTCCTATAGTCTACAAGATGCCTTGTGCTATGTGCATAAGAATTGGACAATTATGCAAATGACGACGAGAATTTCCAGATTTTCAACCCTATAGCTTCGATGTAAGGAGATGCAAGGAGTTGCCACTTTACATGATGAGAAATTTGGACTATCAACAATTGGACACACCATTTGTTGCTCAAATAATTTTTTTTAATAAATAAATTATTAATTAATAAGCTAAGAAAATCAAACTTGAGAAAAAAATAAAATTTTGTCCCTAGCTTTGAGTTTAGTTTCCATTTGGTTTTGTCACACTTTTAGTTTTAAGTTCGATTTCAATTTAATCTATAATTTAACTGACATAATTTAATTGACATAGTTCAAAAGTTTTGAGTTTGGTTTCTATATAGTTTATAAATTTTAAAATGTTACAACTTTAGTATTGAGATTCGAGTTTTGATTCAGTTTTAGGATTTACACTTTTAAATTCAAATTTTCACTAAATAATCACCTATGAAAACCATTTTTTTTAATAAATATCCTTTAAATATTTTTTCTCTTTATAATAAGAAAAAGGCATGAAAATAGGTCCTAAGACAAATACCTAGGTGTAAATTGTCAAAATGTGTTAAATTCTTCTTTAATTTCTTTTTAAAGATTTTAGATCTTTTGTGTGTGTGACAAAAAGTAGCCTGACACTGTCACGTGGGACCCAACGCATCGGCAAATTACTTTCTGCTCCCTCCCTTCCCTCCCTGCCGCGCCCGCCGCCATGCCATCTCCGCCTCTTGCTGCACGCTGAGACCAACCCCACCGCCACGCCATATTTAATTTCTCTCCTCCCTCTGTGCTGCTGCCATCGTCGGTGGTGGGTACGCCCCCACTGCCAAATTCTCTCTCTCTACGCTGCCCTGCCGCAGCCCCTCCATCTTGCCTCTTCATCAAAGAACGCTCGGAACCAGGTATGCCGTGGGTCTTTTACTTTGCGAACAATTGAGCTAAACTCGAACTTAGGGTTGTTTTCGATTTCAGGAGTTTGATTCAAGTCCTCAGTAAGCTTGCGTGCTGTAATTATGGGCAAACCATTCTCTCGGTAGTTATCCTTTCTTACGTGAAGCTTCTTATTTTTTTTTGTCAATCCTAATTTTTCTTGTCGGTTGATGAAGGTCGCATACGAAATCTAAAGCCGAACAAAAATTTGAAAAGAAGGTCCAGTTTTATGAGAGTAAGTTCGGAACTCTGACATGAACCTGATTATAGATTGCCTCCCTGTAATAAATAACAAAAATTACAGAAAATTATAGGTGGATACATGGATTCCATCTTCCAAGAAAAAGCGTCGCCCATTCTTCCTTCCTGATTCATTCAGTTTTTCTCACCAAATTCATCGTTCTTCAGCAGTTCCCTTTGCTTCGTGATTCATTTTTTTTTTTTTTTTTTTTTTTTTT
>QLSR01000591.1:468804-479207 GCA_031780015.1 Citrullus colocynthis | reverse complement strand
TTTTTCTTTTCTTTTTTTTTTTTTTTTTTTTTTTTTTTTTTTTTTGTTGAGGTGGATCTGTTCTTTTTCTAGACTGGACAGTTGGTAGATTCTTTCAACAGTTCCCCAACAGGGCATTCATCAATTCATAAGGTTATTAATTGGTATGCTCCGTTAGTGTATCTGATTTGTAGTCCTCTAGGACAGGAAGAGATATTGCAACAAGTGTCCCAAACATTTGGTTCATAGATATTTCTCTATGAATCCTCTGAAAGCAGGTTACAAGGCTCTTGAACTTATAGAACGCGACATCCTCACTCAAAGTCAAAATTCATCCCCCTGTTTTCATCTGCATGCTGGATTCCCTAAACTATGTCAAACTGCGCAAAAGAAATGCTTGCAGATGCCCAAGCCAATTTTCAGTCTGAACCTCTCGTAATCTCCCCTTCAAGCCAGTGGTATGTTTGTGAGGAATTGTCAGAGATTTGCAACAAAAGGATACAAATAATTAGTGAAGCAATTAAAGATCAGCATGGTATTTAGCATGTTTCTTCCTTGATGCACTCGTCGGAGGAAGAACTAGAAGAAACTTAGTTGCTCTAGTTTAACCCATCATTCAAGTATTGATCTTGTAGATATTTTATGCCCCACCCCAGAGAGAGAGGAAAGAATAATTTGAGGCTTTATATTTTTATGTCCATGCATTCATCTCATTATTTTTTTGTATTATGCTAAAATTGATTGTGTTACAGAAGAAAAAGCTTCAAAGACGCAAGAGGGAGTTGAAGGCTTTCGATCTCTCTGCTCTATCAGAGTCTATTCCTAGACTGGAGGCTTCTGAACAAAAATCTTTTGCAGCCAAAGTCGTTGAAAGTAAATTGCAAGTCTAGGCTAAAGTTTATGTAAGTTGCTTGCTAGCTTGTTACCATTGTTTGACATGCTTTATAGTTTTTCGCTATACTTATGTTTTGTAATTATGGGTTCCTTTTATTTATCAGATTGAAGGAATTAAAGCAAATGGTTAGAGTTCTTAGACACCCTAAATTCCAGGCAGACCCCTTGGGATCTATACAACTACATTTAGAGGCCACACAACCAGTTGAGGAACCGAAGAAAAAGAAGAGGAATATAAATGGGAGCAAGAAAAGGAAAGAGGAGAAGTTGAAAGCCTGTACAAGACCTTCTCCTATGGAGATGTGACTGATCTCTCACAACCCTTGTCAGTTGTAGCTTGGTGAATATATTTATGGGCATTTTAATTGGTAGCACAGTTCAGCTCCCTTGAGATCTAAATTCCTCCTTCCTTTGGTAGCTATAGGAGGAATCTCTTTTGATTCCAGTAGATGATTATTGTTGATGAAGCAATTGTTCAACTAGTCATGTTCCATAAGATTATGCATTTTCAAACTATTTTAGATATTATAATCAATCCACAGTTAACATTGTGATTTTACTCGCACAGTTATATGACCCCATAAAAAAAAAAAAAAAAATGCAACTTTGAATGATACTATCATGAATAACTAATTAAAACAATATTTTTATGGGATAGTCTAGCTTTAATTTTTTATTTTCTAACATGTTACCTTGTTTACATAAAAAATAACAGCTCCTTTGGAGACCTTGTCATTTATTTTAAACACTTATCTTTAGCTGACACACTGGTCTTAAAAAAGGGCATATTCATGGATGGGCATATTAAAATAAAGACAATTGTTTTAAATGATAAAATTGTTGGAAATATTTTAAAAAGTAACAAATTGTCACTATCTATTAATAATAGACATTGATAGATATGTATCATTGATATACAATAATAATTTGCTATATTTGTAAATAAGCTAACTCATTTTGCTATATTTGAAAACAATGTTTAAAATTTTGTGGCGGATATAAGATGTGAGTAAATTTGAGCAAAACTTAATTGGTTAAAATATATGTTCCCATTTTCTTTAAATTCTTTAATTCTACTTCTTGAACTTAAAATAATAATGAAAAATAAAAATACATAGAAGATATGAATCTTGTCCATAATGCTGATACATGCTATAAATACCGACCCTCCCAAAATAGCCAAGTGTTAGTGTCAGATCTCGACATGCTTGGACAGATTGCTTCTTGGATTGACCTGTCTTTGTAACTTAGGGAGCTACCCAATAAAAAACTGTCACGTGGCTGTTTTTTTTCTTTTTTTGTAAATAAAAATAGAGAGTATGAAATTAAATGTAGCGTAGGCTGTACCTAGTCCTCTCATACCTTAATTGGCGCGCCAAATATATTATTGTTGTTTTCTATTTTTGGATATGCTGACTCACTAAGACACGGAAATGACATATGATCGGCTGATTTTTATTAATAGAAAAAAAACAAGGCGCAACACACCCTTGAGTCCTCGACCCACCATCAACAATCCATGCAGCTAATTGTTTCCTTGCAGCATGAGAAAAATATTTAGTTCGCAGTTTTAAAGTGTTACACGCACGCACGCGCTCACATTTTTGTAAAATAAAAATAAAGTTCTTTATTATTCATTATTTATTTTTAAATTGGCGCATCCCTGTCTTCATATTGATGTGTCAGCTACACATATTTTCGTAAAATAAAAATAAAAACAACGTTTTACTTTTTATTTTTTAATTTTAAATTGGTGTATTACTAGGTTCGTATACTTGTCTCAGTGCTTGTGCTTCTTAGCCCATGGACTCCAATATCAAGACAAACCCCACATCTCATTTAGTTGACAGAATATGGCCAAACAACAAATGTAACTAAATGGAGTTACTTTCTAGATAACCATTGAACGTTTTCTTAGAATAAACATGACTTTAATTCTTTGATGTATTTTAACTTTCAATTTCTTATCAAGCAAGGGTTTATATGATCTCTAGAAATCAACACAAGTGATGAGGAATTTGATGATGATATCGATATTGAGTACTAGAAATCAACACGAGTAATGAGAAATCTGACGATGATCTTGACATTGAGTATGATATGACTGAAGAGTAATATCAATGCATAATACTACTCTGAGTAATACTTCCAATCCCACCTCCATATTCATGCATCCTCTACTCTCCTTCAATTACAAATGAAAAAAGAAAATGATCCTTTTCAAAGAAAGAAAAGTTTGTCACATAACAAGTTGTGATTGAACACTTAAGTGACTTCACAAAGATAAGATACGACTTATACCAAGTCACCATTATAACAAGGATTGTTGTTAACAACTTCAATCATTGTCAAGACTTGTAATTTACGTCTATTATGAACTCAATGATGTAATAGTTAGTTGTGTTTAATATCTACTTCACCCTTGTTGCAAATGCAATAATGCTATACTCTTTACATATATACTAGGATTGAAAGTTAAAAGATTCCAAGTGCATTAACATCTTGTTCTTGCTGAATGTATGAGTAGTGAAATGGTACTTCCTTGGACTATGAAAGATTGAAACCGTCAGGAATCCAGGATTATGTTAAATTTGAGCTATGAAGCTAGAAATACAATAATCTAAATTTTCTTTTAATTCTCCCCAAAATCTAGCACATCTCTTCACGTTCTGACAGTAGAAGCAAAGAGTTCGCAACACATAGTGAAGAACATCGTCGGTGGAAAAAAAAGAATCAAATTTAAATGCAATCTATCTTAATAAAACAAAACAAGTGAAGAAACAGAACCTTCTTTCTTCCCAAATCTCAATTGACATGCAGGACACTCTGATCACACATGAAACTGATTATCATCTTAAATCCTGGAATATTAAGCTTGAGATTGTTCCTCATCAAAGCTTCCCTTCCTCGTTGCCTATTCTTCCTTCTTATTCTGAGCTTGGGAAGGGTCATCAGCTTTCCCAGTAGACTGGTTTATGCTAGCTTTTGCCTCGGCAAGAAATGTAGGATCCGGTTCATGTTTACTAGAAGGTTCTTTCATTGCCATTATAATATAAATAGCAATGACAATGTTGACTGATATGACAGCAAGGAATCCACTCAAGAGTGTAAGAGAATGCGGATTCAATTGTGGTGAACCTACTCAAGAAAAGTATTTACTTAGAAATGTAATCACACACACAGGCAAATAAAAAGGAAGAAGAGAGAAGGAAGAAAAGACACGTTAATGACAAGAAACAAAAAGTACAAGATCAAAACTATAATGAACAAAATCCCTAAGATAACACTAAGACAATATCCATACCAACAATTCTTCTTTTTATATATATATATATATAGATATATAGATATATAAGGTCTATGGAGTAATTACGTAGAAGTACAATTCGTGCAAGAACCCTTCCTATCTTATAGAAAAGGGATATGGATTGACATTTTTGCTAAAAGAAAGATCATTATCTTAAAAGGACCCAATCAAAGGTAGTGTTAATAGTGATTTGGTAATGACCGAGGGTTATGAGTAAAGAGGGTAGTGACTAGTGAGGAAGGGGACAACTATTCTTGAGAGAGGTTTACATGAAGTTGAGCGTGCAATTTCACTCACAAGTTGTCTCTATACTAACAAATTTACAGATAGGACGGTCGAATTTTGAGCGTGCAATTTTTATAATTCCCTAAAAAAACATATTATCAATCAATAATTGAGTTTGATGACCAGTAGGCAGTAGCCATGATGAAGTTGTAAAGATGGCATACTGATGAAGATAGGATTAGGGTAATTTAGGTAAATCCCTAGGTCAATCCCTTTTACCCTGTTTGTGTATTAATGCTTTATAAATAGGGAGTTCCCTCTCATGTATTAAACACCTCCCATTCTAAATATAGATCCTTGATTCGATTATGGGAGAAAATCCACCTTAGTCACTCTTAGGCTACATCACATACTAAACCATGCTGTTTAAGCAACACCATCCAGACAAGACCAAAATGCACTTATCGTATTGTACTTATTGGTAACTATCACTTATCAGAATATAAAAAGAAAGCTAGAAAAGACTGGGTTCTTTATATCAACTAGGATGTAAGTTAGTTTCAGGCCTCCAATCGCAAATACATGGGGGCAATAAATGGGAAGGCCAATTCTGAAAGTTAGTGTAATCTGGTGTAAGTATTTATCGGTGGCAAGGAACATGTCCTTCGGTGTGTGTGGGGGGATTGAGTACATTTGACGTTTCAAATGAAGGGGCCATTTATACTAATTAAAAGAAAGCAAACAATACAAGACTAAAATCTTGGATAACACAAATCTCCATAAACAACCGTGCAAAAAATAAAAAGATAACCACCAAAAATCTTTCCGGCGCAGAGCAACCACGTAAGCGATAGATGCTAATATTATGTCATGTCAATAAATCTTACCCGGAATCAAATTATGGTTAAAACCATATAATAAAGTGATGGGAGTTATCCACATAAACAGTGATGCAATGAGGAACTTCATAATGACGCTTGCCATTGGTATCTTCAATTTGTCAACAATGTCTGGAAAGAGAGAGTTGTTAGACGTACGATTTTAATTAAAATACTAAACAAGAATAAGAGTTCCAAAGCCTTTAAACAATTTTTTTTTTCAAAAAAGAGAAAAAGAACAAATTCAATACCAAACAAAAGGTCACGAAACCAAACCTCATAAAAAGTTTCACAATTAGACTTGCATAACCATGAAGGACACAAAATGGATTCCAGAAGATTTGAGTCCAGCCATACTGCAAACAAGAAATCCTTATGAGATCTATTTCAATTTTTTCTAAATGGAAAAGGAAGGTGTAGAACTATATCTGTAAGTAAATGAAAGAAGAAGACAAAGAACTAAACCTAAAAAGTAGAAAAAAAGATGGCTTTAAGCTCTTTGTTCTGCCCTCTTCTTTATTCTTGCACATGTGGAGATTTAAGGGCAAGTGTCGAAATAGAGTATGGTAAGTTAAAATACTTTGAAGTGCGGCATAAAGCAACATAAAATAACATACGCGATTATTTTAGAAAGTAGTTTACGTTTCTATTCACAATTTAAGAACATAATACGAAGATCGAAGACACTAAAGTGTTCACAAAATTGAGTGAATTAATGGTGAAATAAAACAAAAAGAGAAGGCAAAAACCACCGAATAAGCATCATAAAGATGAAAGACCACATAGAGAGCAAAGAAGAAGAAAAATATAAAGAAGATTCGATTACAAATCCCATGTACATAATTAGTATTGTTACTATATACGAGATCACCATGTATATTGAGCTTTAATTTTGACTTTCATTGTATGCTTCTATTTCTTGTGTATTTTTGTATTATGTTATGTAGAGAATCATCCAATTATTCATTCAATAAGACATCCTTATCCAGAATTAGGTTTATCAAGTTCCAGCCGCCGCCTACCTCAGTCCACCCTGTCACCGTCGACGACCGCCGACAACTGCACGGCCCTGCTCAGTGAAGATTCGCGCCGCCGCCCTGCCCAGACCGTGCCGGCGATCTGCTCCGTGGATTTCCTGTTTGCCCCGCCGCAGACACAGTCGAACGACGGCCCTGATTCGCGCCGCCCTGAGCCTTGATCTGCCGCTCACCGTCCGACGTGCAGGCCACCCAGATCTGCTCGTCCCAATCTCAGCAACCTTTCACGATTGTGCAACCTCTCACCTCTCGCGGTTTGATTTCAGATCTCACAAAAGAGAGATTTTTTTGGGCTCGGCTGATGGGATGACCTAAAGATGGGGAGAGGATGAGAATTGGCCCACTTTTGAATTTGAGGTTCTTTTATTTTCTCCTACGTTATAATCGAATGAAACTACTAAAATGGACTGCTCTCTCAACCTTTTCTTTCTGGCGATTTTTTCTCTTTCTCGCACTCTCACTCTCCTAATGTTTAACTCTCTTGTTCTTTGTGCTTAGTCTCATTTTGCATCACAAACTAAAATGAGGGGAGAGAAGGAAAAGTTAATTGAAGTTACTCACGTTAGGCTTGCCAGAGCTAGTCAGAGAAGAAGGAGACAATGAAAAAAAGAAAAGGAAGAAGGAAAAGTCGGAAAAAGAGAAAGAAAAGTTAGAGTAATTTTGTAAAATTACTTGAAAATTATGTAAGCAAGAAGTTAATAGTCTTTAGATTTAAAAATTAGGGCAAAACTCATTTTAGGCTTGAAGAATGGATTTTTTAATTGAGCTTTCTCCACTAAAGCGCATGACACTTTACTTTACTTTATATTTATAGAAGAGAGAGACTGTTGTCTTTCCGAGTGAAAAGCAACCGCAAGCGATAGAAAGTCTCGTCCCTTGCGCCTTTGCTCGAACAACTAGAAAATGGTGATCTCATTAGATCATTAGTGAAATAAGGACCAATGACGATCCTATCCTAACGGAGAAGGAGTAGTATGAGAAGTCAGTCTTCTTTGAAGATCGAGGAAGAAATCGGACAATTATGCCATTCGGAAGAAGTCTTCTACAGAGGGAAAGCCTGTTATTGAGTAAGTGGAGAGGAACGATCTCCAGAGATTCTTATCTCATTCCATTCTAGTGGCTCGACCAGTAACTAATGGCGAAAACTAAAAAATCCATGGTTTCCTGGTAGAACCCCATTTCTCCCAAGTTGTTGCGAAATCGGGAAAAAGAAATGATTTTTCGCATAGCTTGCTCATAGTGCAGGTCCCACTTGTATATTGTATTTAGCCAAAGAAGCATCGAACAGGTTGGAATTCTTACCTTCTTGGGACTATGGACCAAGATCTGCTTTCATTATATGGGCAATACTTATCGACTTTAGTAGATCATATGGATGTAGAAAAAGCTTTGGATTTGAATGAATTGGAAACTATATCTTTTCCATTTCTATTTACCCAGTTCATATCTTTCTTTCGTGTGTTCCCAGGAGGAATTCGATTTTCAGATACCACCTAAATAATAGCAGCTAGAGGGTCAAATAGGTCGGGAAGAAAGAGTCTGAGGTCGAGTAGGACAACATACATCTTGTTTGGTTTCACCACCACTAGAGATTGGACATATATTCAATCTTTATTCAGTCCAGCAACATAACATTGGGTTTATTTGGAAATTTGGTACGGTTCATTTGTTGTTCAAAAACCATTCTAGTTCGGTTCAACCAATTGGGTTTGACTTAGTTTGGTTAAAATCAACCTTGGTTTGGTTTGATTTGAGTGGTCTGGTTCACTTGTTAGTTGGTTTAGCTGTTTTTTTTTTTTTTTTTTTTTTTTGTTGTTAAACTATTCAAATGGCAAAACTTTATGAATCCCTCGTCAGCACAAGTTGTAAACTATATAGTCGTAAACTTTGCTAATTGTCCAATAATCAAGTGCATGTATTGTCATAAACATGGTCAATTTATCCTACTCGACCACCATACCCTAAAGATAGATTCACCAAATCAAGAGACTTATCTAAAGTCTGTTCCTCACCTACTGTTGCTTCTACCTTCCCTTCTAATGACCATTATTTTCTTAGGTTTTTACTAAGTAACTGATAGCTTGTAGAAATACAAGTTATTGAACTTTTTATTTAGAATAATTGGAGCAATGTTGAAGATAAACATATCATTTGAGAATTGAATTGTGTAATATGAATAACTTTACGTTTACAATGTTTACAAAAACATCCATCTTGGAAATTATGAGTTTTATACCTTTTTGAACGCAGGATAAAACTAATAAAGACCAAAAACACCTGAAGGGCGAAAAAAAGATGCTGCTAAAATCATCAAGGCTACACTGTTCCGACGATCAACGCGTCGAAAAGAAAAAGTAATTTAGACGCATGAGTGGCAACTATCATGTCAATATGCAAGTGTGCAGCTGAGACCATAGCAGAACCAATGCACCTCGATGAAGTCATCGTAGCAAGACATGGAATTAAAGGCAAATGTGTCAAATCATCATGAGACTACCCTTTTGAACACTTATAAATAGCCCGAAGGACTTCATGCTGAAGGGAGACAGAAAAATAGTGCGTGAAAATTGTGCTCAAATTCTCCCTCAGCCTCATCGTCACCTTCTACTTCAAGCTTGAGCTCTTCTACAAGAAGATTATGAGAGATTATGAAAGTTTCAGAGTCACCTCTCAGAAAATGAATCCATCCACCCCTGTGCAAATTTGTATCAAATAGTCACCATATCAAGCCTCCAAGAAGCAAGATATTGCTGTTGGTGGCTTGACGAATTTTATTTCTATTTTGTCATTATATTCCCCTTTCATACCTATATTTTAATCATGAAAATCAAAAAATTTGTTTATTTCCTTAATATAAGTTTGATTGACTTTATACTTCCATGATTCATCATCATCTTCAACACTTTACACTGAATGTTTTCATGGGTTAAGTGCATGAAGCCAACACAACTTGCATTGGAACAAATAGGTTTAAGCAAGAGCGATCAATTGCTTGAGAGAGTAAGCGATTAAACTTTGGCATTTAACAAGAAAAGACTTGGAGATAAAGTTCAACTTTTGCATGAAAAACTCACTATGCACTTTAGAAATATGTTTGCGAAGTTATCTCAACCCTACTTGTTCCATGGATTCATCCAACCCTACTTGTTCCATGGATTCATCCAACCCTACTTGTTCCATGGATGTCTTAGAAATATGTTAGTTAGTGCTTAGAAATATGTTAGTGAAGTTATCTCAACCCTACTTGTTCCCATGGATTCATCCATCTCCACGCATGTTGTTTGAACATATTTGTATTCAATTTCATCAATTTCCATCCCACATCACCACTCCATAAGTTCATTCGCCAATTTATTTATGTATAAAGTTATTATTTTTAGTTACTACCATAAAAAATGATTCAAACACATTCAAAATACTTGTAAATATTTGTACAAATCAACGCATTAAATCAAGAAATTTTCTTAACGTCAAATTATTTTTGACTCTAGACTCCCCGAGAAACTTATTTAAACTTACAATTGGATTTTTATAGGACAACTTCTGTATTAATAAATTAATCCTTAGCATTTTTAACGCGACATTAGGCCAGTCGAAGCATCATCCATTATGCATTTCCATCGCAACAGGAACCTTCGAAGTCTCTACAAAATCAGCTAATCTCCTCTAATCCCTCCACCCTTTCAAGTAATTAGAGGGGAGAGGGATTAGAAAATTCAAGTAAATGCATGATGTAAAATAAAAATAATGTGTCTCCACCATGACAAGTCCTGAATTTTTAAAATTGGCATGTCACCATGTATATGTCGCTCATTAGTGTCTATGCTTCTTAGGCCATAAACTCCCACAGACAATCAGCTTAAAGCTCACTATTAAAGAAAAAAATAAAGAATAATTGAAAAAAAAAAGTACCAAATGACACCTCGAATTGCAAGAGTATGTTCTAAAGAAATAGACAAGATATTCTTTGTAATGCCAAAACTTTCTTGATTCCTTGTCACTTAGAAATTGAAACACCTTGCATTATGCTTACAGTTACTAAATGTAATAAAGGCAAAAAAAAAAAAAAAAAAAAAAAAAAAA
>QLSR01000591.1:448425-468376 GCA_031780015.1 Citrullus colocynthis | reverse complement strand
AAAAAAAAAAAAAAAAAAAAAAAAAAAAAAAAAAAAAAAACTAGAATTGTAGATCAAAATCTATAATCCTTCAAGCAAGCTCTTAATCTCACTACCTCATTTCTCACCGCCTTCATGAACAATGTCGATTCTTCTCTTCATCAAAATGCATTTCCATCTCGGAAGCCTCCATCCTTTCCTCGCGTCCACCATAAATTAAGAAGTGGAAGATATCTGCAAAATCTAGGATAATCGACAATAATGTTGTACATGTACAAAGGGGAAACTATAGCTTTTTCCAAACAATTGGTTGAAGCAGGCAGATGCATCATTTAAGTCTAACTTGGAGGATGAGATGCACTTCTTTCTTGAAGATAGACCTTAGCTCTTCATTAGCTTCAATACCTATTCTCCTGAAATTGGGAACGAGGATTGCATCTGGTGATTAGGACGGTTAAAATTACCATGGTTTGAATTCAATTATTGTATGGAACTCTCTGTATCCACAGATGGATATGAAAACTAGAGGAATGCTGGAAGTTAAAGATTAATATTTCGATTTTATGGAAAACAAAAAAGTGTAATGAAAAATTAAATGAATGCAAAAAGTGAGAGAAGTATAGACATCCTCCCAATTCAAAAGGCAACGAAGATTACAAAAGATCAAAGCTCATTAGATGGAAAATTTTGTGTTTTTGGTTAGATCAAAATAAGACCATCTCAATTCTAAACTTTTGTAATATTTGAGAGGATGTTGAAATGATTAAAATAACTTTTGTCAAGTTCAAAATCACTTTCAAATGTGCTATTAATTATTCATAATCAATTTAATGTTTGAATTTACGCTTTTTAAACACAATTTTCACATAAATTGATTTTGAATGATTAAAAACATGTTTTGAAGTGATTCTAAACATGATAATAGGTAATCTAACAATTTTAAAATCACTCTCAAAGTTGTCCCCGAAGATTTTAAAGATGGAAAACACCATCTCATTGGATCTCTTATTTCCCATGGGAATTTTATTTTATTAAAGAAAAAAAGAAAGAGAAAAAGGGAAAAAAAAAACTAATGATGAACCTATAGAAGTTACTCATATCAACTGGTTTGCAAAAGTAAACATTAAATTAATATCACGTTACCCAATTTTAGAGCCGTTTTTCCCCACAAGAATTTTGCGCTGACTTGGTTTGTTAGTGATCAAGTGTTGCTCAATCCTAAGAGAACCATCTCGAAATTCTTTCCAATCGACCAGGCGATGCTCAATTCCATAAGGAATTTCCTGAAATTAGAAGCAAAGTTTATGAACCAAAAAGAATTTCTAGGCCAACTCAGAAAAAAGGAAATGACGATGATACCTGATGCACATGGTCTAACAACCGTTCCCGGACAACTTCAAGTGAAATGTTCTTCATCATTTCTTCATTCATGGTGTATGGATCTTCATCCCAAGGTCTTTTGACTGCCTAAAAAGGGAGGGGTAAGCCGGGTTTAAATGCAAGTCTAAGCTGAACGAAAAAAAAAATTGGCTGGTGACAGTTGACGATAAAAGATAGAAAAAATTGATAAAGCTACCCTTAAACTATAGGAGTCGTTACATTCAAAACCTCAAAGCTTCAATTTGACCAATCACCTTCAAAGCTTAAGAAATTGTTACATTGAAGCCTCTAAACGTTGCTAAATGCACAAACCACCCATGAACATGAACTACAAGTGTCTAAAACTAAACCCTCCAAGTATAGGATTGTTACAATCAAACCTAAACTCAACATTAGTTTCCTTAAAACGAGACAATAGCTTAACATCGATTTGAAAACTATTTCTTTTAATGGTCAATACTACAGTTTTCAAATGTTATAGTCAGAAATTTTGGGTTAAGTCATAACAGTTCTATAGTTTCTATGTTTAGTTTGTTATCCTTATAACTTAGGAGTGGGTTGTGCATTTTGCAATGTTCAAGGCTTATTGTAAAATCCATAAAGTTTAGAAAGGTCATTAATCCTCATGGACGACTTTTTGCAATTTTTTCCTAAAAGATAAGTTCAGCATCATCACCAAACTTGTGAGAACCTCAAATGCCAGATGTAAATGATAAGAAAGTGAAAAACGATAAATATAAATTAGATTTTAAATCTTATTTTGATCTCTAAACTTTGAAGTTTGTTCCATTTTAATCCCTAAATTTTAAAATGGTTATTTTGGTCCTTGGACTTTCATGCTTACACTCCACCTTGGTTTCTAAACTTTCATAATGTCTATTTTAGTTCGCAAACACCTTTTAAAAAGTTATATTATTTTTCAATCTAATTTTCACCTGCCCAATGCTCGTATCTAATCAGTGTGCTTGGAATCACACTTATAGTAACATGTTAGCACACATACACAAAGCTACATTATTAATTTGATAAAAATGAAATATAAAAATGAAATAAAAGGACCAAGATAATTATTATATTTAAAAAGGTTAGAGACCAAAACAGACAAATATAAACATTCAAGGGCCAAAATATACATTTTGAAAGTTCAAGAACAGAAATATAACATTTAAGTTCAAAGACCCGAATAGGATTTTAAAATATAAATTAACTTATTTCAAGCACAGATGAGTTTAAGACCATTTTGAATATTCATTTATCAAGTGCAGAATCTCGATAGGTATATTCCTCTGAATAATAGCAGTGAAACCAAATAGGAAACATGCCTGTTCCGTCAAATATTTTGAAAGATCTTTTACTCCAGCTCCCTTTAGCCCCGAGATCATGAAGTACCTATACAAAGTTTGTTCTCTTAGTGAAAACAAATGTTCAAGAATCTCTATAAGCTAGTCAACTTTCTGAAGCAAGAACCAATAATACCTTTCATATCCGGGAAGATCTTTAAATTGTTCTGCAACTGTTAACAAGTCTTTCTTGTTTTCGACTAAATCAACTTTGTTCATACATAATATACGCTTCTGTTTTGGGTGTAGTGATGCTCCCATTCGTTTGATCAATCCTACCACCCTCGAATCAGGCCTATATAAAATCCAAAAGTCAACTGCCAAGTCATCAAGGTTGACCACAAAAGTAGCATAAATGGAGCTACAATCAACTAAAGTATAACAAAGTACAAAAGTTCTTAAAAAAAAGACAAAATTTGGTGTAATTCTAAAATTTCTAAACCATTCAAGGAAAAAGAGGAAAATTTGTAAAAGCCGATGGTTATAAAGTTTCTTATTTGAGAACCCTATATTCCATTACATTTGAGATTAGAAGAAATTACTACCAACCTTGTAAGATGTCTATGGACGTCAAAAATAACTATCAACACATCATAAAGTTCAACTGAACTCCAAGCACTTTGCACACGAGCTTTCATATCTTTATGAGGAAATCCCTTGCTCTTTAACATTAGCCCTGGTGTGTCGAAGAAACACTGAATTGGCATAATGAATCAGGAAAGTCCCGAATTAACTACTTCTGTAGTCTGTAGCAATAAAAAAAAATAAAGAATAGAGCAATATTTCCTCATAAATATCTCAAAGAAAAGGACCTCCGTCAATAATTGTGAAACATGCATTATTTGATGAAGAAATTAAAAACAGCGACGAATCTCTTCAAGATGCATAATATGAGATTTCACAGATTGTTTTCTCTTTGACAATAATTGAATTTAGTTTTGAAAGGAGCCAGTATATGAAGAAAAAAAAATTAAATTAAATTAAATGAACACCTTCAATACCTATGGTAAAATAAAAAAATTTTCTAACAAATATTCAATCCTATTAAAAATTACTTGAATTCTTCTCACAGTAACATCACTACTCTAAATCTCTGAAAGATGACACTGCTATAGCTTTTATGCACCACATCATGCTCATACAGGCAAATGTATTCTATTTGAAAAGGTGACACCGGTTTAGCTTTTATCCTCCATCCCAAAAGCAAAGGAAGAATAACAACTTCTCCAATGGATTAATGAGAAAAAACTAGGATAACAACGAAAGATTGAGAAACAACTCCAACTAGAAGCACTAGGTAAAAAGTAGCTACGCATATTGTAATTGATTGTTGCAGATAAATAAAAATATGATACATACAATTTGGGTATTTCCTTTAGTCATTATTCCTAGGACTTCGTGAGTAGTGGTATTTGTCTTCCGTGAAACTGCAGCAACTTTAGTTCCCACCTAAACAAAAAAATGAAGCATTTCTTCTTACTATCTCTTGTCATAATCAATACAAACTGATTGATTCCACATAACCACCTTCATAATAAGAAACGTTAAAACTAAATAAATGAAGCATTTCTGACTAAAAGAGGAAAAAAAAAAGGCAGTTCTACATTTAAGGGAACGAACAACAATCGGTTCAGTATAAAAGCTACAAAAAAGGACGAATAATAACCCTCAAATTCTCCACGAATCCGACGAATTTGCAACAAACGAAGTTAGATCAAACTAGCAGTTCTAATACTAGTTCAGCTGAGCATATAAAAAAAAACACCTTCTTCCGTGCTCTAAGCAACCGTAAGTTTCAAAAATCATATGAAAAAATACATTGGTCATAAAAGTTAACTAAGTTGTGCAGTCTAGAGGAGTGAAAGCTTGAAGAACAAACCATATAGTTAGTCAATGCGGACTTGCCAGCGTTTGGTGCACCAATTATCCCCACTGCCAGAGACTTCTGGTCTTCCTCTTTCACAGTTGTCTCGTCATCCTCTTCGTCATCGTCAGGAGTTTCCAAGGCCGCCTCAAGCAGAGCCTTGGCAAGCAGTCTCCGTCGCCTTTCCTCCTCCTCCTCCTCCATTATCTTGTATTTGACTCCCTCGGAATCTTTTCCAAATATCAGTTGGTCGGCTTTTGCCCTATATTTCTTATCCCAACCGGAGTGAGCCTCGGTTTTAGTACTTGAATCCATGTTTGGAATGGCAAACTGTGCACTATCAAATACGGAATCAGGGGCATTTTCAGTGTCCGAGAGAGTAGGGTTGTGAATAGGATCGTCTTGCTCAGGCTGGGCAGAGTAGCATCGAGGGGAAAGTATTGGATTTAGGAGGAAAATCTGGTTGGTTCGAGCAGGAATCGTGGTGGCTATTCTCAGAGCCCTTAAAGCCTTCATCTCAAATTCTCATCAAAAGCATCAACGAAGGAAGGAAGGTATGAAGAACCAAAGCAGAGGACTTGGGTCTGCTCGCTGCTCACTGCCGTCGGGGTTTTTGGGGTTTACGACGTTCCCTGCTGCTGTGTCCACAACTTGCGTTGCCTTCATTTTTTTCCCCTTATATAAACACATATATATTTTGACCTCTAAACTTGTAAGTTATACAATTTTAATCCTAACTTTTTAATTTCATCCAAATTACTTTTCACTTAGATAAATTTTGCTTTCAATTTTTTTTTAATAGTATATTGCAACTTTAACTCTAAACTTTTTATTAGTATCATAAGTTATCAATGCAAATATTGTTTTTTAAAAAAGTTATCTCTTATAGAATTTTAGACAAAATTGTCAATAGAGCTATAACTTTAATCAAATTTCATAAAATTTGACAAAGTTATTTGGTACTTAATTCGTGATTAAACTTATTTCTATACTAAACTTTATTTTATTGAAATTAACAAATTTATGGGAAAGAATAAGTTTTGTTTTTTCTTTAAAATTAATAAGTGAATTAGCAAAAATTCAACCCAAATTAAGAATCGTGACGGTTATTTAAGTTCGGGCCACAAATTTAGGGTCAAAGTTTTTTTTTTTTTTTTTTTTTTTTTTCATTTTCTTGTCATATTTATAGAAATTAAGGAAATAATAAATATATATACACACTTTTCACAAGTTTTCAAAATAACAATAGTTTTAATTGAAAAATATTCTCTTTTTTTCCTTTTTTTCTTTTTTTTGGAGAAAGAATTCTGAGTCCTTATTATAAGAAGTTAAAGGCAGACCGTCGATGATAGTGATATAATGTGGATATTACTTTAGCTTACATATTTAAAGAAAAACGTCTGCTTGTTCTCCCAAAAAGAAGACAAGAAACTCAATTTCTTAAATTACCCCAGTGGTTTGCATTTTTCCTTTCCTCTTCCAAGCACATCAAACCTAAAAACCTGTAATCAAATTTAACCATTAAGTTTGAGATCAAACTTCAGCAAATCTACGTGATAGAATAACAGGGTTCATAATTTCAAAATTAGAGATGGTGATACTTCAATTTTAAATTTTTATTTTTAGAAATTTAATATAAAAACTTGGACAACAAATTTTAAAGTAGGGGCACGGTGAGGGACGTTGACAAGAAGATTATGATCCTCAAAAATCAAAAGTATAATTTCAACCCTCAACCTAAAAGTCATACTTCTCATATAATTTTTAATTGTTCTTCAATTTTAATTTCGTACAAGTATGCATATAATTTGATATAAAATTTGTGCTTTATACACTAAGAGAATGGCAGGGAGGAGTAGAGAACCAACAAAATAAGGGAAGGAAGATGAAATTATCTCCCAAGGTCGAAACGGCAAATCTTACTCTAAAGTCAAACTCTAGTAGGGTGTCTTGTGAAAATGGGTTTATAAAATTGATACAAAGAGGGAACAAAAAAAAAAATGACAAAAGACAGAAAAGAAAACACCCTCTCATTTAAATCGCCTAGAGATAATTGACAACATAAATATGAAAAAGAAAACCCTGTCCTGTCCTATGCAATTTCTGGCAATGAATTAAATGTAGACGTTTAATTTGCTCGATCTGTGAAGCCAGCCCTAAAAATGTGCTCCCAACATTTTCTGGTGACTTACAAATGCCACAGCTTCTTCTGAAACCTACAGCCACTGACCGCCTTATCGAGGAGCTTCATGGAACTGTCAACATGGCTTGAACTAAAATGGCATTCGGCCAGCAAGCCTGCTTTCCAAGATTCGTTTGTCTATGGCTGCATCAATTGAACTCATCTGAAACAAGAATACAACACAAAAATGATTAGAGAGAAATTATAGAAACGATGCCATTGCCAAATCATATGGTTGAGTCCTATGCAAGAGGTGCCAAACTTTGCAAAAGAGGCTGACCTGGTCAAAGTCGTATTCACTGATCGATCATAAAATAAATTGTAATGATGCTACGAATGAGCAAAAATCTGTTGGGTATAATCTTGTTCCACCCAAATCCCCACACTTTGGCATCAAGCATAGGGAGAGTGAATCACATATAATAGATTGAAAAGCCAAAAGGAATAATTGAATATACTACGTTCTTAACCATATTGTTGCAATAGAACCTTCTTGCAGCAACATTTGGAAAGTTTTTATATACACACTGTAAGTGGGATAACATAAATACCTACTTGAGCCTTTTGATGCCCACAAGATTGGTGGTATGGCGTGCAAACTGGAAAATGTCAGTTAAAAGAAAACAAAATTTACATTTGATGATGAAGTTCGAGGTAAAATGTGAGTTCAGGCTCAAGGTTCTAAGCAAAATACATTATATAAATTGTAAATGAAATAAAAGTCAGATTCGTATTCGAAATGTATATCACAAAGAATCCAAAAACAGAAACATGTATAGCCTACCGCACATGGTATTTAAGTTGTAGTATAACTTACCTGGCTAGTTTCATCATGCACCTGATACTTAGCTAAGGACATTCTTCTTTCCTCCTGCACATGTTTACCATAAGAAAGTGGAACTAGGTTGGAAATATCAGGATAAATCATGGTAAATCAGCACACACACACAAAGAAAAAAAAAAAGAACAAAAAAGAAAAAACTTACCATAGACATCGCCTCATCATCCCAAACCAAATATACTTCATTCGTTGATGGTTGAGTAGGAGCCTTATTTGCAATTACAGGAGGTGGTCCGATAGAAGGACCACCTGTATTTGGTCCCGAGGCATAGGAATGTGAATTGCTTAATATTGCACCTACAGCATTAAAGGCAGTTACGTCACCTGCTCAGTAATTAGAAAAAACAACAGAAACAAAACCTCTACTTCAAGACAAAGACAAGCTCTGTGCTATAAAGTTCTAACCAACGGAGTTGGGAGTCAAAATTTTAATAATTCCTCAGATAATAAGTCTTTTGGAACTTGCAAAGATTTGAATTAATCTCACAAGAATTGAGGAAGGAGAGGTTATTCCCATAAATGTGGGATGGGCATTGGTCTCTTTCATACACAACTTGAAGGTCCAGTCACATAATGGCTCTACTGACTTTCTAAATATTACAGAAGCGTTTGTAAATTGCAACTGAAACTACATTAACAGATGCATAGAT
Organism: Citrullus colocynthis; assembly: GCA_031780015.1. Lineage (NCBI taxonomy): Eukaryota > Viridiplantae > Streptophyta > Magnoliopsida > Cucurbitales > Cucurbitaceae > Citrullus > Citrullus colocynthis. The sequence goes on along the minus strand of QLSR01000591.1, from coordinate 460,140 downwards.
TGTAGGTTTTTGATATCCGTGAGTGTCCAGGCCGACTTACGCGCACCTCAACTAATCTCACGAGACAACCGGCCTGACCCTACAACATTTAGGTGTCAAGGAAACTCGAGATGCATAGATTGTAGTTCCTATTGAAAATTGAAATTGAAATTGAATTTATTAGTGGATAAACCTTTACGAAGTATAGTGGCAACCATGCTCGAATATATTAGATTCAAGATTACTTGTTTATGCAAAAGCCAAATTTATCAAAGAACAAGAATTTATATTACTGTTGCACATTTACTTAACCTCTAGAAGTACTACTATATTTGTCTTTATTCAAGGCATTGGAATAAATCAAACTGGAGAAAGCTTTATGACAAGTCATAAAGAAGGGACTGCATAAAGTAATTAGTTGAACCTGGAAAGTTTGAAACTTGATTTCCAATTGTAGAAAAGGAGTTGGTGCCCAGATGTGTCACTGAGCCCTTGATATCTGCTGCCGAGGTCAAAGGAATGCTTGTTGAAAGTGTAGATGAAGAAAAAGGAGAGCTTTGGGTAGGTCCGTGGCTATTACTAACAACAGGGAACAATGGTTGAGATACAGAAACTGAAGGTGTAGTTGACGTCAATCCAGGAGGCGTTATCTGTAAAGGCTGGAGCATAGGAGTTGATGATACTGGAAGTGGAGGCCTTGCAGTCTGCAAAGGAAATAGTGGCTGCTGAGCATAGCCCAATGGGGCAGGAGGAGGAATTGAAACGGCTGAATTTGGGGGGAACCAAGGTTGGGGACGAGGTGGAACTGGCCAGGTAGTAGGCTGTGCTTGTCCAGTCGAAGGATAACTGCAGTCACATGGTAATTGACAGAGATTAAGAATGTTTGCTTTACATTTTACTGAAGATAACCCAACCAAATGCAAAAACTTCAATTTAAGCACTAATAGTGAATGGAAGACAAAAAGGTAGGGAGATACTTACATAGGTTGCATTGCAGCTAAACCTGGCTGTGGAGGGTATACAATACCCAGTGATCCGGGCACCAGACCTCCAACCATCTGAGTTGATGGCGTCTCCACTTTGGCCACCTTCGACAAGGACTCTTCCTCTACAAGAAAGACATGCAATTCCATAATTCTACAATTACACCACTATCTCCAATACCACTTCCAAAAAGGATTTTTCCTAAAAAAACACACATGCACATGCGCACACGCAAAAAAAGGCATTCATCATTAAGAGGTATAAAGGCTCAGGGAGAGTGGAAAAGAAAAGAAAACAACTCCGCTAATAGAAGTGAGTGGAAAAGTTTGGAAAACAGAAAAATAAGCATACCATTATATAAAATCAACCACTCCAATATAAGGCTCAGGGAGAGTGGCAAGTATATTGGACTATAAAAAATATTTATAATTAAACATGATAAGTGCCAAGTATGTGGCGAGCTGGTTTCTTTGTGGTCCTTTGGCATCTTTGTCTTGAAAGGAATAACAAAATTTTTAGTGAGTTTGGAGAGAGCTTGGAAGAAGGGTCTGGTCATTAGCTAGGTTTAATGCCTAAATCTGAGCATCGGTCTCCAAGAACCTTCATAATTTAAATTTTAATTACCTATGAAGTCTTCTTCTTATGGGTTCGCCCGTTCACCCTCCCTTATTCACACCAACTATCACAATCTCCTTTTCAACCCATAATAAGATAGGGTTGTCATCTCAACAAGTCCTATTGTCTCATGGCTCACCTTCTGATCCAAAGGGCAAGCAAAAATATCCTCGAATATTATTGGATGGCTTCCTAGAATAATTCCTCTTCAAACCACTATCTAAACAAAAGCCTACAATAGCTAGTCTAGTCTCCATGGACACTATGACCTTAACCAATAGTCACCATCGACAATCAGATCTTTGTTATGGTTAGTTTTCTTGGGGAAATTTGAATGTATCAATATCCCAAGACCTAAATACAAATTTTACTCCTTGTCCCTTAGGACCTTGAACTGTACATGCCATGTAGTTTGAGGATTGTCACCTACTCAAAAGTTAATATAGTCGTGCTAATCTCAATGTGCTCCCAACTCAACATAGATACAAGTCCCTTCCACTAACCACCTGGACAGAATTTCGGATACTTAAGGTCATAGGACTGATCTGGTTCAACTTCCCGGGACGACTTTTTTTTTTTTTTTTTTTTGGGGGGGGGGGGGGTAATTTCCAGTTTCTTTGATGGGCTCTCTTCCTTTGTACATTCCATATTATCAATCAATATATATTATTTACAATTATTTAAAATGATATTAATACGCACACAGACTGATCCAATCAAAAAAAGAAACTCTAAGATACTATGTTTGTCAAGGAATCCTCATAGGAAAGATCATAGGTGAAACAACTCAAAGAGATATCATGGGCGAGGGTGGAGATCGGGGTGAGGGTAGGACAAATTAACTATTACCGAACTTACAGGAGAATTGTTCCTCATTAGACAAGAAAAAAGAATAATAGGTGGGGTTTAGCAAATTGACGTCTCAGTTTGGAAAAAAATAAATAAATAAATAAGTTTTTTGTATTTATAAGAGAGTTATCCTTGCCTAAATACAAACATAACAGACCCATAAACTCGTCATCTCCTTATATGTCGATTTACACGTATGTGTGCATGCATGAGAAAGACTGAGAGGAACCGAGAGGAAGAGGACGAGAAGTGAGAAACCAATAATAATGATTGTAGATAAATATAAAGACAGTGCATGGATGAGTTATACAGATTCCTCACCCTCCTCTCCATAGTGTGCTGCCAAGACATCCGGAGGAATTCCTTGCATTCCGTATATTTCGATATCTGTTGCTTCTCTGCCTGGTTTTGCATTAGGAACTCTATCACAAGATTACCAACAACAATAAAAACGTTAGAATACAAACGTGACCAACACAAAAAATACCAGTTCAGAATCAGAAATTAATTAATCAACAAAAAAATGCTTGATCTTAGAAAAATCAAAAGCTCCGTTGAGAGGCAAGTCCATCTAGTATATCCTTTTCTACCTACTACAATATCCCAATATCTTTCATGTTGGAATCCTACAATCCAGCATGTGGAAATCTATGGAATGAAGCAGTCTATAATACAGTCCAACAAAGAAACAACTTCTTGATGCAGAACAACAATTTCATCGTTCGAACACATTAAGAAAGATAAATTCAATTATAAACCACGACCAGTCGCAAAAAAAAAAGCGGCTAAGAAAAGCAGATGATACCCTCGAATCTTTGCAGACAGAAGGCGAGAAGAATCACTCAATAAAGTAAGAAGATGAACGTAAACTTCTAGTTGAGAAGAGAAAGGAAGAGAGAGGGAAAGAGCTGATATACTTGGTGACTGACTCTTTGTGGACCTGAAGAACGTGGATGACCATACCGCCGGCAGTAGAAAGCTTCTTGTGACAGACATGGCACTTGAAGTGTTTAGCCTTCTGATGCTGCACCAATATCTTCTCGTCATCGAATTCTCTGTCGCAATAGTAGCACCATACCTTAGACGAAACTCTCTTCTTCTTCTTCCCCATAACCAGAACACAAACCGTAGGCGCTCTAAATTTAAATCCCGAAACGAAACGAGTTCTCCCCAAGGCACAGGATTTTGGAAAAAAAACAAGAACGGGAGAGAATCGAACGAACAGAGATCACGAAGATTTAGGGTTTTGTTCGTGGCCTTCTCCTATCCGGAAAGGGGGTTTTCTTTTGTCTCACGCCGATCTCTGATTTTACTCGCTCGCTCCAATTTTCGATTTTTCCTTTCTATTTTTTTCCCATCTCGATGCATACTTCTTTATTTATATTATACCGTGTGCGTGTACCTGTGCAATTACTTATTTGTTCAGGAAGTCAAATGTAAAGGAATTTTTTTTTTTTTTTTTTTTTCTTTTATAAATCAAGAAATCTATTTCTATATTCCATTCTATAATAAAAACTTTTTTTTTAACAATTCAACAATTCTATAATATAAACCAATAATAATAGTACTAAAAAAAACCCAATAATAATAAGAAATCTTATATTATTACATATGAAAAACATATAACACCATCACACAATATAACATTTATATTCAAATAATGCATGTTTTTCAAAAAAAAAAAAAAAAATTAAATAATGCATGAACATGCTATCGCTGATCGATGGCGTTATTCGATGCGTACAATTCTACAAGTGAAGGCTCGTCGATTAAGAGTGTCAAAAATCTAGTAGGTGCTCAGATTAATGTAGTGGAAATTTCTTGATTAGTCATCTATTGCACTTTCGGATAGCTAGTAATGCCCGGTAGAAATGAGAAGGAAGATTGTTGGTGAAAATTAACGATTATAACCGATAGAACATTTATATGATTTCAAATTGATAATTTTTTTGTCAAAGTGAGCTTAAATTGATATGAATTATTATTATTTTTTTTCTTAACACGAGAAATGAAAATGGGAGATATAGGAGAGAGTTGAACCAAGAACAATACCATCTCAACTTAATTGAAAAATTATAAGAAAAGTTGATGAAAACAGATAGAGGTGGAAGAGAAACCTTTGACTTCCATATATAAAAATTGTGTACAATGCCGACCATATCTCTTGCAAAAGTATTTTCTTCACACTCACGAAGAATAACTGTGGAAGAGTCCCATAATAAGAATACCTAAAGAAGAGAAGAAAATGGGGTAAGGCCAACCCAACCCAACCTTAACAAACAATAATGGGCTTGGGCCTGGAAAAAAAGAACTAGAGCAGCAAACCCTAGTGGGCTTTCTTTACATCAACATCTTCAGAAACCAATATTAAATACATCGGGAGCAATGATATATGGGATTCAGATATTTTAGAGTAAGAGAGATTAATGATGATTTCAAGTAAAAGTGGTTTTCAAAACCACTGAATATATGTACTCATGAGATTGCTGGTATATTATATTAATGTGTTTTCATATTATATTATCTGGATTGTCCATGGATTGTCAATGGATTGTCAAGGCAAAAGGTGGTCAAATCTAGAATTTGAGTCTTGAGTTTGTGTTGTTGTTGATCTAAATATAGATATTTGGGACCTACCGTAATATACATATAGGCTTTGAGTCGTGTGTTGGGTGTTTAGCCCTTTTTGTGGCAGCTAAACATGCACGTATAACCAATATTTGCTTTACTATGCGTATTGAGATTACTTTGTGTCAAAATGACTGGGATGTAGGTACATGTTTAGTGATAGATTTATTTAGCTTATATCTTTATTTAAAAATTGTTTTCCTAAAATTTATATGTATTTACAGCTTGTTCACCTTGAGATTGAAATATTAGTTGTTGATTTGAAATGATTTTTAGATTTCAATACTGCTCATTTTATATAAAATGTTTTTGCAAAACCTAAGAATTAATGCATGTGTGAAATTATTGACAAATAAAATAATAAATTACCGTGTAACTCAAATTCGTATCACAATTAATATATATATATTCGCTTTATTTCTATAAGTTTATTGGTAGGATTGTCCAAAATGACTTTCAAAAATGATTAAACAGAATTCTTCCAAATATGTAGTAAAAAAAAAAAAAAAAAAAAAAACATTCTTGGTGAGTAGAAACACTCTTAAATATATGCAAGATAAATAAATAAATAATAAAAAATATATATATATAAGAGTTTCACAAAAATATATTTTTACAATTGCAAATGAAAATATTCCAGTTGACATTATATGTGTTTTACTCAACAATAAATTTACATTGGATTAGAACATCTAATTGATATAACCTCAAAAACTAAAACAGGTGCATATTAGTTTTAAGAAATATTATTATTTAGAATATAGCATTATGTATGTTAGTGATTCGATAATGTAAACCATTCCTATTGTCTCGACCTCACATGAGAAACAATTAAAAAACACACCAAAAAAGCACATGGACGAAAAACAATTGGTTAACTTTACGTCTATTTGTATTGCAAATATTATTTTATAGTATGGATATTAAATTTAATGTTTGATAGATATGCAAAATAATTAATGTAATATGTAGGTTTGTTTTACCAATTTCATATATAACATAAAATGATGTAATTACTCAATTTAATATAAAAGAATAACTAGTGTTGTCATAAATTAAATTGAAGTATTGTTTAATATGTTGTTATATTAATTAATTTAATCACATAAAATAAAAATAAATGAATTTTTAATGTTAAACATTTATTAGAATTATTTAATTTAATCACTAAACATTAATAAATAACAGAATAATTAGAATAATTAATAAAATTGTATATTTAAAATTTAAATATTATCTGTAAATATATTACTTGGAATTTAATAAATCTAAATAATAAATTTTTATTTAGTAATTGATTGGAATTAATAATAATGATGATTAATTGATATTAGTTTATTAATTTATTATAAAAGGTTGTATATATATTCTCCATGTCTATATATAAAAGAGAACTTTTGATATTCTATTTTCTTCTTATTCTGAGAAAGTTTTATTACTTATATCTTGTGATATTGTTTTGTAGTTTATTTTGCTACTTTGTCTATGTATATTTATTACATGTACACATTTCTGTATTTTTTTCATAGTTAATTTTCTATTATTTTGTTAGTAATAATTTTTATTTTTATTTATTTACTTATTATTATTATTTGTAATTTTACTTATTTGTCCCGTTACCCCTTTATTTTGTGCTTCGTTGTTAAATCGGTTCATTAGTGTGTGGGACACTTTAATTAATTAATGATCCAACCAATTTCGAATAACTTCCCATTGAGGGTTGCTTCTTATATAATGGTCGTGGTTAAATATTGCAATCCAATATTGATCATAATATTATATGTTTGATTCTCCTATAAGCTGTCCATTTAAAAAAGAGAAAAGAAAATCAATTATGCTTCATTTATAATCATCGTATTTTTTAAATCCTATTTCTAAATATATCAATCAACTAAAATGACTGTAGCTTAGTAATTGAATAGTTAATTAAAGTGCGGTAGAATATATTTTAAATAACATAACTATAGTCTACAAAAACTTTAGCAAATTACACTCGATGACAAATCACTTTAATTATACAAAAATGTTTTTCTAAGATAGTATAATGACATGAAACTATTTTTAATTTTAAAATTTCCCTAATATATTAATATTTATTTATCTCTTTCTCTTTTTTAAATGGATATTAGGATTTCTCTTGAACCTATAGTTTAAATTAACAACAAAATTCGCATAGACAATTTGAAAGGCTTGAAATAATTTAGGTGCTATAGTCCTCGTTGTCCTTATCATCCGATTGCATCCTATGTTTGTAGGTTTAGGCCATATTAAATGCACATTCAATAAAGGTAATAGTCATCTTCTATACTATTACCACATTTAGGTTTGTACAAAAACATTTGTAAGCATACAGAATCATAGATTATATAAATAATAATGGCCACGATGAGATAGGGAGAATAATAAATTTTACCAAAACTAAAGCTAAAGAGGCAACTTTCAACTTTGTGCCAAAAAGCCAAAGAGAGTATAACTTAACTGACATTTATATGTGTTAACAATCATAAAGTCAATGGTTCGAACTTCTTAATCCTTATTGTACTTTCAAAACTTTGTGCTAGGAAAAAAATTTGAGAAACATATAATTTAAAATAAAATTATAGGATAAAAAGTGCTTTTGTTTTTTAAATTCGACTTAGAATTCAAAGTCCTTTACTTAACATAAATAAAAACTATTTAAGAAATTGAGAAAAATTAAGTTTAATTTTAAAAAATTAAATAATTATTAAATAGACTTAAATTAAATTATATATTTTATTTAACTTGTTACAATTAAAGATTATGTAAATCTTAAAAATAGTCTTAGAGTCCATAAAATTTTGATATCGTGTCCAATAATTTTCTAAATTGTCTATTAGTTAGTAATTAAAATTTAGAAACTTAATAGAAAAAAAGTCTGAACTTTTTTACCGATTCTTAATTAAAATAAAGAGTGTAAAAAAAAAGTAATGGAAGGGAGAAATGATTATATAGTAATACATATTTGTCTTTCAGTTTCAACGAGACAATAAAATTCAACGCACTTTTAAGTAGTTAAGAAAAAATATATCTTCAGCAATAAAATAATAGGAATAACAACAATAAATAATAATAATAATAATAAAAAGGATATTTTGACATAGGCTTTGGGGTTGCTTCAACAATAACCTTTACTTTGTTGTTAAAAATACCTTACCCTTTGTTAAATTCGTTAGGCTACCAAACCAAACCACCCCAAAACTTGCAGCAACTTCCTTTTCATTTTTCCTTTTCTTTTTCCACTCCAAACGAACCATCACATGTGGGACTTCTTTGTACTTCCTCCCTTTATTTATTTTTTTTGTTAGGTTCGATTAGACTTGGTTCTTAAAGGTCTTTAGGTTTAATCATTCTAGTTTAATTTTTAAATGTTTCTAATAAATCGTTGAAATTTCATGATTAATCGTCCTCTAATAATCTAGATTTTCATTGGTGTCTTGTAGGTTCTATACTATTTATCTATATTAACATTTATACAATAGACTAATATTATATTATTTAAAGATTACATGTAAATGTCAAATTTGAGTGAATAATCCTTAACAATAACTTCTTAAACTTTAAATTATTTTATCATCCAAAAATTTATTAAATACAAAGTTGAAAATTTGTAGACTTTATTATATATATAAAAAGAAAAATACAATTTTTTTAAAAAAAGAATAAATATAGAAAAAATACATACAACATAGGAATTGACTAAATACATACAATAAAGTATGTTGGTAGAAATTTGAGGTATATTATAAAAATTTTTAGTAGAACAAATATGAGGATATTAAAACTAAAACGAGTATAGTTAGTATGTATCAGGGGATACGAATTTCTCAATCTCTTCCCATCCTAATTTACCAATTAATTTAAAAGCAAATACAAAATGGATGGAGATGGAAAAAAATAATAACAATGTTATTAAAGAAAAAGATGTTTTATTGCCTGTTCTTGCTGAATCATTTTGTTGATCACATTTCCCCAAACAATATGTAATAAATAAATATTTGAGATCCTTGGTTTCTTTTTGTAGTTAAACCCCTTCTCTTTTCTCCATGCAATCCCAAATTCCCACCTTTAACTTAAACCATTCTTTCTCTCTCTCTCTCTCTCTCTGTCTCTATATAAAAGCCTGCTCCTAAACTTTTCTCCACAGACCAACAATGGCGACACAACCATTATCTCTCTCTTTCATATTATGCCTTCAAAACATCCTCCTCGTCTTCCCCTTTCTTTCTTTTGCAACACCCACTTTACATTCCCTTTCTTCTCCGGCGCCGCCCACCCATTTTTCCGGCGGAAGCCCCCATTACCACCGCCATTTCTCTAATTTACGCAAACTCAAATCCTCCCTCACGGTTCGACACGACGCCGCCCCCTTTGCCCCAATTCCCAATTTTACAGTAAGTTATTATCACTAATCTTTTACCCGTTTGTTATATATACACATATTTTTATCGAATCTCAAATCAAAAATCAATTCATTAGCTAAATGTAATGGATGGTGTAGCCACCAGGAGGAGCTCGTGTGTATCACGTGACATCGTACGGAGCCGATCCAACGGGTAAAATCGACAGCACGGAATCGCTTCTCCGGGCGTTATCTGATGTGTACAATTCTACGAGTGAAGGCTCGTTGATCGACGGCGTCAGGAATCTAGGAGGTGCTCAGATCAATCTGGACGGTGGAAATTTCTTGATCAGCCGTCCATTGCGCTTACCGGGTGCCTTTGTCGGCAATGTTATGGTACGCATCCCCGCACCTGATTACAGAATTCACTCTGTTGCTAATTTCATTATTAGGAAAAAGAAAAAAGATATTAATTAAGTGGAGAGAGCAGTGCAACTAATTTTGGTAACGCCCGATAGAAATGGGAAGGAAGGTTGTTGGTAAAAATTAATAAGAGGGTCATAAAAGTCAATTCACTTTCCCTTTCTCCCTGCATAGTCGACACTTGTTTGGCCAGTCTATTAAAATGACTTTATTGTTATTATTTTTTTAAAGAAAAAAAATCATATTCACCATTAATTTGTGAGTTTGTCCCTTTAAAATTTTAATTTCATCAATTTTACTCCAAGATTTAAATAAGTATGGCAATTTTAACCATTTAACAAGTTTTTATTCCATGTAAGGTTAGAAAATTTTCAATTGTAAGACATTTCTATGATTTCAAATTGATAATTTCTTTAGAGTAAAATAACTTCATAATTTTTCTTTTTAATTTATGAATTTTGAGAATGTTATTCAATAGCTAATTTGCATCTTGGTTAAACTTATTTTTATGCGTAACTTTATTTTTTTTAAATTAATGCGCTTATGAAGTTTTACATTATTTTTTTTTTTATAAAAATTAGTAGATGAATTAACTAAAATTGGATCGAGAGTTAAAATGGTAATATTCCTATAAATTTAGGATTAAAAGATCAAATAGGAGAAATAAGAGACCTAAACTAAAACCATGTTTACTTTCCACATAAAATAAATGAAGTTTACTTAAAAAAAAAAAAAAAAAGAAAACAGGAGTCCATAATATTTAATTTTAGTTTAAGAACTTTGAAGCATTAATTAATATTAAAATATTTTGAAAGGGAAGCTGTTTGAAAATGGAAAGAAAAGCATTGCTTTCCCAAACAATGTTGTTGTTTTCTTGCTCTCAATTAATTTCCTTTTGCAAACGCCTTTCTCCTTCTTCCGACCCAAATCTTGCTTTCCAGATGCCTTCAAAAGTCATCCAATAATAAATCAAGTTTTCCTTTTTGGTTCTCTTTTTGAAGTTTTCTCCCAATTGGGTTTTCCTTTTTCTTTCTTTATTTATTTATTTTTATGAACCCAATTGGTTTATTGACTCTTACTTGATACCTTTTAAGGCAGTTATACAAATTATTTACTCCCCTGTTGAACTTATAATTAACAATCTTAATTGGAAATTAATCATATAGAATATAAATTAAATGTAAACATATTTTTCAAATTTACATCTACTCAATAACCTGCATCATATATATCTGAATTCTATTGCTTATTTCAATTCATATATCATTCATGCAAGCCACTACATTATCAATAAAATTAATTCTTCAAATCTATTAAAAAAAATATATTAATATGACAGTTAAAGTAGATATTTTAATTGATTTTTTTGCTTTTTTTCCCCTTCCCAATAATCGTGTGCATATATATTTAAGAAAACTAAACATGGGTATGTATATGCACATGCAATGAGAGTGGGAAAGGGATTTGCAAATCTTGGGTTTATGAAAAATATCAACCAAAACGTGTAGAAATCTTATTAAAATTAAAATGAAATTTTCACCTTTATACTTAATTTCTTTTCAAACATCTTCTATCATATATTTAAAATTTTATATTTGTAAATTGACTCTTATTCTAATACTTTTAGAAGTAGAATAGTTAAATTACTAATTTGAAGGTGAATACAGTCTATGATTGAATCTCATTCTCCACATTGTTGAATTAAAAAAGTGTAATTCACTATTTAGAAATTGATGTTTAGCTACAATAAATCAAGAGGCAAAATAAAATATAACATAAGAAAGATTTTGCAAGATTCATAATTATTAATTTGGAGTTTTAATTGATAAAAATATATATTGTGAAGAAATTTTGATGTGGTCGTTTTTTCTTTTTTT
>QLSR01000591.1:431007-447113 GCA_031780015.1 Citrullus colocynthis | reverse complement strand
TTTTTTTTTTTTTTTTTTTTTTTTTTTTTTTTTTTTTTTTTTTTTTGTTTTTTGGGTAAATTGATTTTAAATTTCAGATATATGGAGGAAGTTTACGCGCTTCAGACGATTTTCCCTCTGATGGATATCTAATCGAATTATCGTCTTCGTCTTCGTCTTCGTCAGCGGCGAAGAAAATTAAGAACCAGAGAGCGATGAACTCAACGGAAGACCAGATGCTTAGCTCTTCTTCATCCTATAATTATGAGTACATCACTTTCAGAGACCTTCTATTGGATTCCAATTACAGAGGCGGTGGCATTTCCGTCGTCAATTCCTTAAGAACAAGCATAGACAATTGCTACATAACACATTTCACCACCAATGGGATTTCGGTACAAAGCGGTCACGAAACCTACATCCGCAGCTCTTTCCTCGGCCAACACATTACTGCCGGCGGCGATACCGGTGAACGAAACTTCTCTGGAACCGGAATCAGTATCGTCGGCAATGACAACGCCATCACTGACGTCGTCATTTTCTCCGCCGCCACTGGAATCCTCATCTCTGGCCAAGCGAACATTATCACAGGCGTGCATTGCTACAACAAGGCATTTGGATTCGGCGGCACAGGAATTTACTTGCAGTTACCAGGACTAACACAGACCAGAATCGTGAATTCGTACATGGATTACACCGGAATCGTAGCGGAAGATCCAGTTCAACTCCACATTTCCAACACATTCTTCCTCGGCGATGCTTCGATTACGCTCAAATCAATCAACGGCGTCGTCAGTGGATTGAATATCGTAGACAATATGTTCAGCGGATCGGACAAAGGAGTGGCTATCGTTCAACTGGACGAATCGAAATCGGCATTCAAGCAAATAGACCAGGTGGCTATCGAGAGAAACAACGCGAAAGGAATGAAAGTGAAATCAACAGTCGGAAGCGCAGAATTGCAAGGAAACGGGACTTCATGGATTCTGGATTTCAGTTCTGTTCTCCTGTTTCCGAATCTTATTAGGAACGTTCAATACTCGTTTCGAAGTACCGAAAGCGGATTTCCGAAGCACATAGTGAGAAATGTATCGGATAATCGGGTGGTGATTGAGACGGACGTTGCGGTGGTCGGAAGCGTGTTTGTGACGGTGGATCAGGGGAAGAGTTAGGAATAGGATGAAAGAGAAAGATAAAAAAAAAAAAGGATAGTTAATAAATTGATAATTAATGAATTTATGAAAGTGTAAATAAATAGCCTAGTTTCATAATGAAAATTGGGTGGAAGATTTGGAGTTCCAATTTCTTTTTTTTTTTAAATAATAAATAAATAAAATAAAAAGCAATGTTGATTGTTGTTTGGTTCTCTGATTTCGCAATATTTGTGAAGTGTGGAAGAAAGATAAAGACAAGACTTGCTTTTACCACTCCTCTCTCTGCTACGTCAGGGGCTCGTTCTTTTTAACCCACGCTAACATCACATATTGAATTATTATTATTATTATTAATAATAATTAAGGATGGGTCTTGCAAATAATTGGAAAACACAATTATGTTTTATGTTTTTAAATATGTGTTTAGTGATTTAGAAGATATTTATAAATGATAAAATTAATCGTAGTTACTCACTAATATTTAGTTGACAATAAGTTATTATTAATTTATGAGTAATTGTTTTGATTGCTAACACTTTGTCCATCATATTTTTCTATATTTATAAATAAGTTGACTCATTTTACTCTACTTGGAAATAACCCTTGTTTTATATATGAATATGATTTATATTAAATAAAATTATATAATTATTATTTCGTAATGTTATATAATTTTAAATACATTACATAATACATATTGATATATTTCTTTTAAACAATAATTGAATTTATAACTTGACATATTATATTTCTAAATATTTTTATTTTTATTTAATATAATTATGCATTTTAAAATATAAAATTCTAAATTTGAATATAATGAAATCATAAAAATATTATTTTCAGAATTTGAACAATTTGGATCGCAAAATCTAAAAACAATTTTCCGCAACAGAATACATGTTACGTGCCAAACACATATTTACTGAACTCAATAAATCATAAAACATAAAACAAAATCTAGACTTTTTACCAAACAGACCCTAAGTCTTCGTTTGGTAATCATTTGGTTTTTTGTTTTTTAATTTTAAAAAATTAGACCTATAAACGCTCCTTTTATCTCTAAATTTCTAAGTTAGTTATCCACTTTATTTTCGAAAACCAAGCAAAGTTTTGAAGACTAAAAAAAAATAGTTTTTAAAATACTTGTTTTTGTTTTTAGAATTTGGCTAAGAATTTAACTATTTTACCCAAAAAAAGATGCATTCTTTCGTAAAAAAAAAAAAAAATGAAGACAATTTCATTTGTTTCAAGTTATCAAATTTATCTTAGATTTGTAGACAAACATCATACACAGCAGTTGAAAGGAATAGTTTTGGTATGCATAGAGAATAAAGAATGGTTTAAAATAGTGATGAAGTGAATACAATCCTTTTATAGTCAATAACGATCAAGTGGTCATAGTTGAGAAAAGTAGAACCACATAACTTGGAGATTGAACTTTGTACCCATTCATATGCCTTTGCCCTCACCAATGAATCCAAAAATGATATACATTGCACTCCCCTTTGCAGACGTCTTTGAATTGATAACCCATCTCTTGCTTACAACTTCAAATGCTAGTCGTAGCGTTGATGTGAGAAGTTTCACTTTGAGTTTGCATAATTTGATCCCACTCTACTTCTTAGAGTACAAAAATACATGAAAGCTGGTCTTGAAATGTGTTTTAACTCTTTATCAGGTTCTGTTGTCCCGAATGAAAATAGCCACATGGGGAAATTGATTGATTTTCTTTGGTGCTAAGGATGAAAGAAAGTGAGGGGACAATGAGACTGACTTTTCTGTTTGTAGCGCACAAACAAAAGAAAAAAAGTGGTTGCTTCATTCTTCAAATAACCCCACTACTTCCCATCACATTCTCACCCTCCATGTTGAATTGAACCCACCTAGCTCTCTGTCCACAAATATCTAATTTGATCATATACCCTCCTACAGATCTTATGTTTCTTCATCTCAACTTGTTTCATATGTGTGTTTATCTTGCTTCCTTCTCAGCCGCTTCAGTTTGCCAAAAATGCTCCGTTCTTCGTTCATGGAACCTTCCTCCTCTCCTTCCCTTAATCCATCACCAAGCGTATCTATCCCAGATGCCTGCGAGCAAGAACAAGGTGGCAATTTCAACCTCATTGTCATCGTGGTTGCAGTCGTTTGCGCCGTTGTTTGCACACTTGGTCTAAATACCATGCTGATATGTATACTTCAATGCGCCAATCATACCCTTAGACAAACAGTCCAATGGGTGGCTTTAAGGGGACTGAACTCAGGCATGAAGAAGCAAGACATGGTTGCCCTCCCAACTTCAACTTACATGAATTCTGGCTCACCGACGTCACCTTCATCAACTTCGGCCTGTGCTATCTGCCTCGTTGATTTCTCAAACGGGGATAAAATACGGGTGTTGCCAAACTGTGCTCACAGGTACCATGTCACTTGCATTGATAAATGGCTGCTGTCTCACTCTTCTTGCCCCACTTGCAGGCATCGGCTCAAGTCCAAGGATTCTATAGAAGACATTGTGTAATGTCAAGTAAAATTGCACAGATCAAGAAGCAGTAGACTTAAAAGTGAATCAGGTAAGCAATAAAAACGATCACATGGATTGACTTTTTTAGAAGATGCTACCAATTTCCAAGAGTTGAGATTGATAGATGAAATTAGTTGCAGTCAGTAAGCAATAAAACTAGATTTTGGTGTTGCCTATTCTTTTGTTATCTTCTTTTGAGTTGAAGAAATGGCTAACTGTATAGAACTATCCATTGATCAAGCATCAAAAGTTAAATAGTATTGAAGGACAAACAACAGCCGCTGGACCAAAAGTAATGTATTCAAGCTTCAAAAGTTAAATAAAAGCTACTTTAAAATTGTCTCCTTTTTGAGAAGATAGAACAAAGCACCATGTGTGGTTGTACTGTGACCCCTGTCTAGAAGTGGAAGATATATAGGAGAAATTGGTCACCTACATTAATTTAAGCCTTGACTTCCACCAAAAATCTGAAAGCTAAAGTAGATCATGAGTATAATGCAAGAAATGAAACTCATTGGTTCTTTGATTGTAAAAATTATATATATATAAACACACATGTCCAACACCTGCACTTTAGAGATATCAAAGATTTTTCTTATTAAGCTCGCTCAAAAATTTCAAATACGCAATCTCTGTGTAGGTGTCCCTGGGCCGCTTCTTGCATTATCATACCAAAAGTTGAGTGCAAGTCAAGAAATAAGAACCGATTGAAAAAACACAATACACTTTAAATTTGGACACAGATTATTGGATCAGGAAAGAGAAAGAAAGAAAAAAAAGACATTGTAAGGGTATTTGCATTACGAATTTCCGCATTTTACATAATCTCAATTGCAAAGCTACATAAAGCAATATGCACTAGAAGATGCATTAAGTGTCATAAACAGTGTACTTACAAATAGATATCTGTTCCAGTAACAAAATACAGGAGAAGAGTTGCAGAAGGGCATCAGCATCTAAAGCGTGAAACTATGAAAATAAATGTGATTAATCCATCTTAGAAAACACTTCAGCACTCACAGATTCTTTGGGATTGATCTGAATCTCATTAGGCACAACTGTCATTAACTGTTAAAGCCATCGGTGTCCTATATATTGTGTATCTTAGTAAGAAGAAGATCAATACCAACAATCTTCCACCTCTTCTAGCTCCACTTTAGGCCGCTCTTTTGGGGGTCCGGAGGTTCTCGGATATCCTCCAAAGGAATCACTACCAGGTTTTGTGAGTTCCACATAGATCATCCTTCCATCAAATTTCTGGTTTTGAGAGACACAGAAACTACATTAACTTTCAAGCATGAGTTACCTTATCTAGAAAATACAGAACTAGGTGAAGTTTAACCTTGCAATCCATATTTTCCAGAGCAAGCATAGCATCGTCTTGGCAAGTGTATTGAATAAACGCATAACCTTTGGGTCTTTTTGTTAATCGGTCTTTAGCTAATAACACTGCCATGGGTTGATAAGTGAAGTAACAAGATTAAAAGGCTTATTGGACTTGGCTGGAGACTAGGCAACAAGAAATGCAATTACCTTCAGCAATCTCACCAAAATTTGAAAATTCTTCTTGCAGCCGACTCTCATTGGTGGAGTATGGTAAATCTGCAAATATATTTTTTTAAGAAAGCAACTCAATGGAAGCAGCATTTGGACGCTCATAGGTGCTCAAGAAAATGAATTCCAAGTATTTGATATTGCAATAACCTCCTACACAAGGCTTCTTAAAATCTAGACATAATGAGATTCCAAAAGACTTCAGAAAACATCAAGAAAAATACGAGAACAATAAAATAGCAGAAAAAAACATATGAGGAAAAAATTGTTTTCAAAAGGCATGTGTATTAGAAGTGCACAATGCCATCTAAAACTTCTCTCACAAATTATTGAAAGTCTGCTTTCCAACAATAATAAGTAAAATATTTTCAATAAGTTTACTTCAAAAGACGGTTTGGAAAGGTTCTTTTCCTATTGTCATTGTTTTCTGTCGACTTTTTACTTTCACTAGTATTACGTTACACTATTTCTTGTAATCACCTATTTCTTTCATCAATGAAATGTTTCTGTTTCCACAACAAAAAAAAAAAATAATAATAATAATAGTAAAGGAAAACTGATAACATTATAGAAGGTTTTTGGTAACATTATAGAAGGTGAAAGTCGTTCATATTGCAAGACAACATATACCAATAAAATAGAGGAAAGGGAGTTGACTGGAAACTCCAAGAAAAGGCTAATGCGAATAGCTGGAAAATTTTCATAGATATACACCAAGAGCCACAGTCCACCTAAACACTTTTTTTTTTCACTTGAAATAAATTATTAATCCTTTCTGGCCATACTCTTAAAAGTTAAAAGTAAAAGTATTACCATGAAAAGAAGAAAAGATCCGTGTCGAAACTCAAAGTCCACATAATTATCAATACATGAGTTCCAGTATTCCATAAATGCTTTATTATCCACTCCACATCACTTGCGTTAAACATCATTATCTGTATGCTAGTGGACATCTAAGGTGTCAACATTATTATGCTTTACTTTTTAATCCCTTTTTCGGTAATCAAATTTGACCAGATTGACATGTAATATAACCTTCATGAAAGAAAATTATCCTTCTGAATTTATCTATCTAAAATTTCTGTAGGCCAGATAGAGTCATAGACTATGCTAAGAATCTGAAGGGGTTATAACTTCCATCAGCAAGACAACCAAGTTTGTGTCTCTGGTCACCTTCACACAGAGGCATGAATATAAGAGTTTCAAACTAAATCAATTCAACTAAAGATTTCTTTGGACACTGTCACCAGGATTTTTTTATAACTATACCTGTTTATATACGGTTGATTTTCTTTCTAGACAGGCACATGGTCAGAGTCCTGGTCTTATCTCATTGCTTGGAGTTTACAGTTTCATAGACTATTTCACCTGCCGATGGGTTTATTAGTTTAGATTGAAGGACTTTCTCGCAGTTTCCCCTTTCTAGGGCAGGGGGATAATTAATCACCCCGCCCTCTTTCGTTTGGGGTCAATTTCTTTCTTACAACTCATTCAACAATCCTTAATAAACTTTGGAAATTTTCAATTCAATGTCATTGAATATCTATAACTCGCTCGGTCATATATAATGAACCACGCAGAACTTTCATGGTACCTACCCTTCTTAAAACAACTCGCATATTGTTCACTTTTGACCCTTCAAACCTAGCTAGCTGTATAAATTTCATCATTGGTATAAAAAACCACTGATTAGAGTAATCAGGCAGACAACAGCATAAACTTTCAGCAGAAACAAGCATTGAAAAATAAACCAAAGGCACAAAAATAGCATAAATAACAATAGGGCAAACCCAAGAAGAAACGAGACAGCAACCAAACAAGCTAAAACAAAAGGAAAGAAACAGGAACAACCTAGAGGAGCAACAGAAAAATTGACATCACAGCGAACACATTAAATTGGGGGGGAAATTTCGAAGTGGGAAATAAAGGAAATCAAGTAAAAGGGGTGGTAAAATGCAGAGCAAGACGAAAGGAAGAGGCAAGTGAATTTACTTCTAACCATGAGTCTGCTGGCAAGAGGATAATCAAAGAAAGAAGCTGGAAGATTCAGAGATAGGCGCTTTGAACCGTCCAATCGATTATTCAGAAGAATGGGTCCCCGAAGATTTGAAATTGAAGGGAAGGAGACGGTGGCCGCCCACATGTTGGAGCTCAAATCTGCCCAGTCGACGCCGTGGAGCTTCGTTCGTTCGTTCGTTCCTCAAAACCCCAAATTCGCGGTTTCTTATTTTCATAGCCCCTAACGATTTTGATTTTTCATCCAAACTTTCTTCCTAACAATAATGTAAAAAACGTAATTCTATTTTCGTTCACAAAATTTCAAGGTTAAGTTACATTAAATATCTTCCTAACAATAATATAAAACTTTATTCTATTTTCATGCTTCAAAAAAACGTTATACAGTTTTTGTTCACAAAATTTCAATGTTAAATTATATAAAATGTCTTGTTCAAAAACATTATTTTTTAGCCTTTAATTATGATTTGAATGGTTGACAAGGTAACTGAGGTTTACAAATTGAGAAGTATATTACACATCATTTATTACATTACATAGTTTAACAACTCAGTTGTTGAAATTGAATGAATGATAGATAAAGGATATAATCTAAATAAAAGACTGAAGTAAAATAACGGCAACTAGCACGGGCCACTATAAAAGAAGAAAGGTGTCCAATCTTTTTGTTTACCCTCCCATCTCACACACATAATCAATCTTGTTGGTGATCTCCATTTTTTGCCAAATCGAGTTGTCTTGATATGTTTTGAGTTCAAATCTTCCCAACTTCACACACATAATCTTATGGAGAATGGCCTAAATGAGCATAGTTCGAATAATATAGTGTTTGATTACCAACTCGAAATCAAAGGTTCAATTCTCCATTCCCACATATGTAAAAGAAGAAAAAAAAATATAGAGATTTGAATTTCTAACCAAAAGGAAATACCACACACCCCTCAATGTTTATGGTTAGCTCAACTAGCATTATGCTTGATTATCAACCTCGAAGTTAGAGGTTCAATTCTCCATCTCTACGTATGTATAAAAAAAAAAAAATTGAACTTTTGACAAAAAAGAAAGACCAACACATGTCAATTATCGCTAAGTGATACTCATTAAATAAAAAGATCCAGACGAGGGTAAAACAGGTGGTAGTGGCTTATGATCATGGTTGGGTCAAATTCATCATTAAATGATTTCCTTTGTCCAAATCTTAGGGTAGCCAATGACTAATATGGGGTTACTTCTTTAGGACCAAACTAGCTCATTCTCACCATCGTCCCTCAAAATATCGTCAACATACCAATTTATTTCATATTAAACAACATTTTTAGACCTATAAGCTCTAAGATTCTAAATCAAGATTAATAGATAGAATTACTTGCGATCCTTTAAAACCATCTATGTAAATTATTTGGGAAAAATAAAGTACCTACCTCAATTATAATTTATACAAATTAATATACATAAATAATTGTTGTTTGTTTTGATTTACACAAAATTTAAGTAATGTATTTTTCATATATTTTAAATAATTGTCTATAGTTTATATGCATTAAAGCTAAAATTATTAAATAAAATTATGCAATTATACACTTCAATATCTTATTTACTGAACTATGTTTGAATTAGTATTATTAACATCATGTTGGATAAGAACTATATCTAGGTAGCAAAATACATATATGTAAGTCTATACTTTATTTAAAAAAAAAAAAATTACAAAAAAGAACCGCTATCTATATTTAATTAAAGTTAGAATTGGCACTTGTACTATATAGGCGTCACTATAATTATATAAGAATCATATCAATGAACATATTATTATGTTAAAAACAAAAGAGCATATATTGTATATATAATAGCTAAAAATCAAATTATAAAAAAAAAAAATTACAAAAAAGAACCGCTATCTATATTTAATTAAAGTTAGAATTGGCACTTGTACTATATAGGCGTCACTATAATTATATAAGAATCATATCAATGAACATATTATTATGTTAAAAACAAAAGAGCATATATTGTATATATAATAGCTAAAAATCAAATTATCAAAAAAAAAAAAAAGAAAAAAAAAAAGCTAAAACCTACTGTAAAATTGAGGAGCAAAAATGACGGGATAAACGAGAGCATGAAAACTGAGAATTTATATTATTAAAATAATAAAATAATAAAATAAACTTAAAATAAACTAAAATAGAGAAAGTGAGATTTTATGGAAAATAAAATCTCTCAAGTTTCTCAAATTTTCTCTTCAATGTTTGTGTTTCAATATCCATTAAAAGTCTCTATTTATAGGCAATTTACCAAGTAGGTGGTGACATTTTACGACCACTAAAAATGTATCATTAATAGATATATGACATTTATCCACTAAGCTCAATTATATAATGAACGTCTAATTCGTTATAATATTCATAAATAATATTGATTATTTTTTGGGCATGTTTATGTTTTTCTTTTCCTCCAGAAAAAATTGAGATAATGTTGATTAATTTTAGGTATTCAAAGTGGTGACTGAAAATCAAATTGGGTGCGTTGACCATTGACTAAGACAAAATTAATTTATCATCCAAAAGATAATGGCCCTTCATCTTATGAATATGTCCTTCCATTTGCTCACTCTATTCAAGTCAACACTTGAGACCACAACACTGTTTTAATGGTGTGGTGAAAGAAGCAAGAAGGTTTCTTTATTATTAATTTAAAATATTTGTTTTTATCTATCATAGGTAATATCATAAGTTTTACAATTGTAGAATAAATAATATTTATTTACTTTTAACATTTGCCCTCTTCTTTTGGTTAATTCGAAATTAGTTCGAAGTAAAACTATATCAGTTTTTAGTACAATAACTAAAAAAAAAAATCAAATTTTCAATCTTAAAGGAAAGAATATCAATTACTCTTGAATTTAGAGCGAAGTTCACTTTGTCGATCCTATTGTGTTAGATCATCTCGATACTCTCATTTATTAGTTCAAACCTTATTACAAGACTTCACAAATACCACATTAAATAATAAATATATTTTGCACTTGAAAATTAAAATCTACATAAGTTAGGCTATCTGTGTTATAACAGATACAAATAGTAGTCTATCATAGCCTATTTGCGATAGACTATGATCTTTTGCTATTATTTGTGAATATTTTTAACAATTTTGTGATTTAAAATAATTCATCTTAACAATATAGAGAGTAGGATAGAATGAAATAAAGAGTGTAGAAATTAAAATAGTATTTTAGAGAAATTGTAGAGAGAAAAAAGTGTAGGAAATAATATAAGAAAAAAAATGTAGAAGATAATAGAGGAGAAAAAACTTATATAGTCAAGGAGTAAAATATTTTAAATAAAAAATTAGTTTTTTTAGTACAAATAAATAAATTTATAATTTCCATATTAAAAAAGATTAAAAATCTCAAANAAAAAAAAAAAAAAGAAAAAAAAAAAGCTAAAACCTACTGTAAAATTGAGGAGCAAAAATGACGGGATAAACGAGAGCATGAAAACTGAGAATTTATATTATTAAAATAATAAAATAATAAAATAAACTTAAAATAAACTAAAATAGAGAAAGTGAGATTTTATGGAAAATAAAATCTCTCAAGTTTCTCAAATTTTCTCTTCAATGTTTGTGTTTCAATATCCATTAAAAGTCTCTATTTATAGGCAATTTACCAAGTAGGTGGTGACATTTTACGACCACTAAAAATGTATCATTAATAGATATATGACATTTATCCACTAAGCTCAATTATATAATGAACGTCTAATTCGTTATAATATTCATAAATAATATTGATTATTTTTTGGGCATGTTTATGTTTTTCTTTTCCTCCAGAAAAAATTGAGATAATGTTGATTAATTTTAGGTATTCAAAGTGGTGACTGAAAATCAAATTGGGTGCGTTGACCATTGACTAAGACAAAATTAATTTATCATCCAAAAGATAATGGCCCTTCATCTTATGAATATGTCCTTCCATTTGCTCACTCTATTCAAGTCAACACTTGAGACCACAACACTGTTTTAATGGTGTGGTGAAAGAAGCAAGAAGGTTTCTTTATTATTAATTTAAAATATTTGTTTTTATCTATCATAGGTAATATCATAAGTTTTACAATTGTAGAATAAATAATATTTATTTACTTTTAACATTTGCCCTCTTCTTTTGGTTAATTCGAAATTAGTTCGAAGTAAAACTATATCAGTTTTTAGTACAATAACTAAAAAAAAAAATCAAATTTTCAATCTTAAAGGAAAGAATATCAATTACTCTTGAATTTAGAGCGAAGTTCACTTTGTCGATCCTATTGTGTTAGATCATCTCGATACTCTCATTTATTAGTTCAAACCTTATTACAAGACTTCACAAATACCACATTAAATAATAAATATATTTTGCACTTGAAAATTAAAATCTACATAAGTTAGGCTATCTGTGTTATAACAGATACAAATAGTAGTCTATCATAGCCTATTTGCGATAGACTATGATCTTTTGCTATTATTTGTGAATATTTTTAACAATTTTGTGATTTAAAATAATTCATCTTAACAATATAGAGAGTAGGATAGAATGAAATAAAGAGTGTAGAAATTAAAATAGTATTTTAGAGAAATTGTAGAGAGAAAAAAGTGTAGGAAATAATATAAGAAAAAAAATGTAGAAGATAATAGAGGAGAAAAAACTTATATAGTCAAGGAGTAAAATATTTTAAATAAAAAATTAGTTTTTTTAGTACAAATAAATAAATTTATAATTTCCATATTAAAAAAGATTAAAAATCTCAAATTAGATACGGTACTTCTTTCCTTATCCATTAATATTGAAATAAATTTTCATATAATTTAATACTAAAAGAAATTATGATCCTAACAAACTTAAAAGAGGTACCATTTTAGATAAATTTTATATATATTAGCACTTCTCAATTTGAAAATTAGCTAGGATAGATAAACCAAAGTGGTTTAAATTGAGAGGTAACTAAATGATATATTTTAATGTTTTTTTAAAAAGAATTCAACCATGTGCAGCAATGTTCACATTGCAGCTAAAGTAAAACTAATTAACTTCAATTTTCATTTGAGAATTAAATAATGTAATCATTACTAACACTAATCTGATGTATAACAAAATTGACAAGAAAAAAAAAAAAACAAACAAACAAAAGAGATGATTAAATAAAATAAAATAAAATAAATTTGGATAGAGAGCATGCAGCTAGATATATACTGAATAGCTCCAAGTGTTGTTCTTGTTCATATTATTACAACAATTTCATTTTAATTTAATTTAATTGCTTAATTGATCTTATCCGTTCAATGGAAGTACCCACCGCCGTAATTCCCATTCCCACTGGAAGAAGAAAACTCCATCCCCAATTCCTGGAGATCGTAATTCAAATCCTCATCAATCAGATTTTGAATTTCCATCAATTCCGCCGCCTGCCGAGAAAACCCATTATTTTCCGGCGGGTTGGGGAAGCGGTGCTCCGGCGGCGGCTGCCGGAGCTGAAGAAGGCGGGCGTCGGAGAAAGGGAGCATAACAGAGGGGTGGTTGTTATGGAGGTGATCATCTCCAGCCTGCCCGAAGCTGAGGTTGACCGGACCCTTGTGGCTGCCCAAAGGCAAGGCGGCGCCGGCGGCCTGAAACCCCGTGAACTGCTGCACCAAGTCCCTGAAATTGGCGGTGCTGGCGTTGAGCAACGTCGTCGGTGCCTTCCGGGAAGCTCTGGAGCGGCGTCTGGGCTTGGAAATGGAGTTAGTGTTAGTATTGGGGCCGTGGTGGGGGGGGGCGGTGGAGGGTGAGGCGGCGGCGTGGGTATGGGGGTAGAATTGGGCCCGCCATTGATCGCTGGTGATAGACATATGTGTATGTAAATTAAATGAAGAAGTTAAAAATTGAGGGAGAGGGGGGAAAATGAGGGAAAGAATGGTGATGGGAGGAATTAATTGGGGAAGAATGGATAAATATTTATATAAATGGAAAATGAAATGAAAGGAAGAGAGCGTGAGGAGGAAGAAAGTGATGCTTCCAGGAAGGTACCTTGGTGAGTAAACATCAAAGCTAATGAAAATTAAGTTTTAAGTGATAGTAATGGGTTAATTAAATTAATTAACTTAGTAAATATTTATTATATTGTCACTCTCATTCCAGTGCTCTGTTTTCTTCTTTTTTTTTTGGTCAATTTTTTGTTATATATAAACACAAAAGTGGGTTGGGAGTTAAGGAAGAAGGGCTATGGTATGGTTAATACTTCAGCTATGCTTCCTTGTTAGAATTTGTTACCACCCACCCACCCACCCTCTAGTCTAACTTTTCATCTTTATATATATAGTTGCTATCACTTGCATCATTTCATCTTTTCTATAATACAAGAGTGATGCTTGCAAAGTGTAGCTTAAATAATCAATAATTTCTACACAAAAGGTCGTGCAAGTGTACACACCCAACCCAACCAAATTCTCTGCCTTATATTCAAGTTAGTAAATTCAAAGGGTATCCGAGGAACTTGGGTGATTATATAAACCTAAAACGGGAGGATTTTTTTTTTTTTTTTTTTTTTTTTTTAAAAAAAAAATTTTATAGTATGTGAACCCCTAATTCTCAAACACTAAAATTTTCAAATCAATTTAATTCCAACTATTAGAATTAAATTAGACACAGATTACCTTAAAAATTATGGCAAGGCTTTTGATGACTTTTCCATAAAACCCTAATACCACATCATCAATCATAACAAAATTACAAAAAATAACCATAGGTAATATGTGATAAAAAGGATAAAATTGAAAAACAACGAATGTACATCGAAATTATTATATAATATAAAATTAATAATTTGAAGTCCTCGACGATTCATATATCTTTTACTTACATCACATTAAATCGTTTTGGCTACTTGCTTTGACCTTCTTGCTCGCGCCCCTATGCCTCTTTCTCCTCTTCAAACATTAGAAGCAAGTAAATCACTCGCATCCCTCCCTCATATCCTCATGCTTATGATAAATGTTTTGAAGGTGGCTAGAAGCATGAGCACGAGGGTTCACTAGAGAGGGTGATGAATACAGTTTGTGTCTTGAAGCACAAGTGCGAACGATCATCAAAGTGGGTGATGAACGATTGGATAGTAGTCAAAAGTACAAGCAAGAGGGGGAGGAAAGAAGGCCAAGTACCTAGTATAAGGGGTGTAGAAGGGAGCATGAGCGAGCTAGAGGGACGAAGAAAGTAGCAATTGAGCACGATCTAAGTAGTATGTGACGTAATTAGCAAAAAGATTAGTATTCATTATTTCCTATTAACACAACGCAAATTGGGTCATCTGTAAAAAAAAAAAAAAAAAAATTTGAAGAAATTGTAAAGAACACGTTTAAATTAGGAAACTTTTGAATTTTTCTAAAGTTGAAACCTTGCTTGTCTATCGGGACCTCAATGATCCCACACAACACAATATACACAAAATCTTCCAACATCTTCTAATTTAGTAAAATATTATTATTACCATTGAATTTTTGTAAAATTAATACATCACACACACAACATCTAAAATCATGTTTTCTATTCATGTTACTTAATTAAAAATTATTTTATATAAAAACCAAACATGTTTTCCATCCTACTTTAGTTTGTTTGAGAATGACTCCATTTAATTTTCTCGTGAGAAATTCTCTTGAATCGACAATACTATATACACATTTTCCTATGCATTTGTTTATGATTTTGGGTTGATCAACTCCATAAAAATAATATACATTTGACTTCATTTAATCGCAAATGCAAATTTATTCATTTAAGTAATGAATCATCAGATCTACTCAATGTACTATTAAGAGTCATAAGGACTATAATATAATTGGTTACTTTGTTTATTTATATATATATTTTAAGGATTTATATTCAATTTTACACGTTGAATTGAAAATAGCTAGCAAATCAACATCATGTTTACCAATTTTGAGAGTTTAAAGAATTAATCAACTTTTCATGAAACATTAAAATGAAAAACTAAACTCAACATAAATTATTTAAATTATGTTGATTAAGTTTTTTCAATTATTAAATACACAAAATTATTTCATATAAACTTTACGGTGTGTTTGGATTAACTTTACCATATAGAATTAGATTTTTTTAAAAAGAAAACAAAAAGACAGTTGCAAATATAGCAATAAGTCCAACTTATTAACAAATATAACATAATTGAAAAAAAATGCAAATATAGCAAAAATTAGATCCAGTTCTCAGTGTCTATCAACAATAGAATCTATCACCGATAGATTTTGCTATATTGCTATACACTCAATTATTAGTTCTAAGAATGCTACACATTGCAATTATCTTAAAGTAAACTAGAATATCGAGGAAAAAAATAATCAGTTTTAAAATAATAGATTAATTAAATAATCAATTTAAAGATTCAGATCAATTGTTTTTTAAAAAAAGAAATCCTCAATTGAAGAAAAATCAAAATCTACATGAAAGAACTCAATGAATACATAAATTACAATATTGGAGAGGTTTATGTAAGAAGTAAAATATATGTGCAACATTCCTCATGGCTTTGGTCATGGCCTTGAATGTAATTAAGGACACGTGCGTGTAGACCAAGAACTTCATTTAATTTAAAACTTATCCCAACTTGTCAATGTAATGTTTATTTTAAAAAACACAAACCTAATATTTAATTAATTTAAACACTCAAAACAAAATCCTTTTGTTTTTATTTTGTTTTAGAGGTTGCTATTGGTGAATTTTCCTATATTCTTCCTGTAGATCAAAGAAAGAGAATCCTTGAGCGAATAGATTTTGCTCTTTTTAATAACTATTTGATTATTAGTTTTATTTAGGTCTCATCTAGTAATTATTTTTTTTTTTTTTTTTTTTT